>JAXIVJ010019722.1:0-17792 GCA_036785665.1 Chirona hameri | reverse complement strand
TATATATATATATACATATATATATATATATATATATATATATATATATATATATATATATATATATATATATATATATATATATATATATATATATATATATATATATATATATATATATATATATATATATATATATATATATATATATATATATATATATATATATATATATATATATATATATATATATATATATATATATATATATATATATATATATATATATATATATATATATATATATATATATATATATATATATATATATATATATATATATATATATATATATATATATATATATATAAATATATATATATATATATATATATATATATATATATATATATATATATATATATATATATATATATATATATATATATATATATATATATATATATATATATATATATATATATATATATATATATATATATATATATATATATATATATATATATATATATATATATATATATATATATATATATATATATATATATATATATATATATATATATATATATATATATATATATATATATATATATATAAATATATAGATATATATATATATATATATATATATATATATATATATATATATATATATATATATATATATTTATATATATATATATATATATATATATATATATATATATATATATATATATATATATATATATATATATATATATATATATATATATATATATATATATATATATATATATATATATATATATATATATATATATATATATATATATATATATATATATATATATATATATATATATATATATATATATATATATATATATATATATATATATATATATATATATATATATATATATATATATATATATATATATATATATATATATATATATATATATATATATATATATATATATATATATATATATATATATATATATTATATATATATATATATATATATATATATATATATATATATATATATATATATATATATATATATAATAATAATAATAATAATAATAATCATAATGCCATTTATTTCGCACCAAAACAGTGGTACATATAAACCAACCCTAAATCAAACACATACACACAGTCAAGTAAGCATACATACACACAAAAACACATGACATATTCCCAATCTCATTGATAGTGGTCAGGTATCCTGATCTCGATATTGGGCTGCATGGTCACGTACGACACGTTCCAGATGCGATCCAAAAATGTCCTCTATATCATTTCTACTGGCAGCATCGAAGTCCATATTTAGCAAGTCATAACACTGCCGAATTCTTAAATGCGTTTTTGCAACGATGCCACAACGACCAATTTCGCTACTCCTAAGAGACTGCACAATGTTATTTTCACTTACAGTGATTTGATGATGAAATAAAAGTTGCCTTTTGGCCACTAGTATTGTACACGGTAAAAGTTTATACTAATGGCAAAGTTCATGATTTCTTGTCGAAATTGGCACTTTCATCAGCTTCTTTACACACGAATGATACGCCACACAGAGTTCACGAAACGCTTTCTGAGTTTGGTTCACATTCCATAGCTCACAGCCATATGTGCACAGTATGATTTAAATAATTGGATAAGAATATATCTACGAGCATAGCTTACCCCAGCGCAAAGCATGTTCACACCATAATACAAAGTTCTCTGCACTCTACGCATATCTTGTCCATCACTCATGTCACTAGTAATTAAATGTCCAAGGTATTTCAATTGGCTAACTCATTTCAGTCCATGTCCATTAAGGTTGATGTTTGGTGATTGAGAGGTACTTAGATGAGTAGCTTTGTATGGTTTTCTAGGATTAAATAGCATACAAACAGTTTTAGGTACATTACATTTAATATCTCTGGATGTCGCAAAAGACTCACATCTATTAACTAGATCTTGCAGACCTCTTCTGGTGGGAGATAAAAGCACAATGTCATCTGCATACGCCATAACATTCACTGCACAATTGCCAACATGACAACCGATTCGAAGCAAGCGCAGCTCACATAGAAGTTCGTCGATATACACATTAAATAACAAAGGCGAGAGGTTACCGCCCTGCCGCACACCGTTCTGGATAGGGAAAGGATCTGACTCACTATGTGACCATTTCACACTTACGCGTTGATACCTATACCAGTACAGAAGCAGCTTCAGATATGCAGAGGGAACGCCTCTCTGTGCAATAATTTTGAACAGCTTGGCATGACAGACTCTGTCAGACTCTGCCTTGCTGGCATCAAGAAAACATGCATACACTGGACTGCCACCCTCAGTATAGTAGTTGATCGATTCTTTGAATATGTATGTGGCGTAAGTGGTAGAATGATCAGTTTTGAAACCAAACTGAGCGTCACTTGTACATAAAGAAGGGCCCAACCTTTCCATGAGAACCAGCTCGATCACTTTTGAAAGGGCAGTAGATAATGCGATAGCCCCATAGTTTGACTTATCATCTAAAACGCCACTTTTATCCTTAACCAAAGGCACAGGAACCGAGTAAATTAGACTATCAGGCAGGATAGAATGGTTTACCATACTGTTTAGCAGGACAGCCATGACAGCAGAGACATCCGGGTGCAAGTGTAACAGGTGATCTGTCATGTGATCCCAACCAGGGGACTTTCCACTTTTCAGTTTGAATATAGCATTTTTGGACATCCCCGGTAGTTATGGGAGGTGTAACAGAAGATATATTGGAACTAAGTTGGCTCAGAACTCTCAAATCACTGCTACAACTGAGATCGTTAAAAAATGTTGTGAAATGGATCCTCCACATATTATAAATGTTATCGCATCCTGTAACATTACCAAAGCTAGGAGGTAATGGAACTCCTCCACCCAGTTGCCGCTTTATCAGTGACCAGAAGCGCTCCGGGTCCTGGCCAGAGAGAGAGAGAGAGCCTCAGCTAATGTGTTAGCTTTCATCTGATCTTGTCCCCTTTTACACCTCCTTAAGGTATATTTAAATGACAATCTGCTCTGTCTCATCTGGGCGGCAACATAACCCTCTTTGGGTGAGCCACAAGTCCTCCAGTGAAGAAACGCTTCGCGAGCCAACCTTATGCCTTAGGTTAACGGCCTGGTTCCACCCAGAAACTGCATTTGGGTGCCTTGACTGACCACTATTCTTCGGAATACAGAACATAGCACTTGCATTTATCGATTCAGTTAATGTATTGCACAGAGTAGAAAGCAGTGCAGGGAAGTCGGGAGAGCCGTATTGTATAGAGACCAGTGCAGGGAAGTCGAAAGAGCCGTATTGTATAGAGACCGGACAGTGCAGGGAAGTCGGGAGAGCCGTATTGTATAGAGACCTGTACAGGGAAGTCGGGGGAGCCGTATTGTATAGAGACCAGTGCAGGGAAGTCGGGAGAGCCGTATTGTATAGAGACCTGTACAGGGAAGTCGGGAGAGCCGTATTGTATAGAGACCAGACCAGTGCAGGGAAGTGGGGAGAGCCGTATTGTATAGAGACCAGACAGTGCAGGGAAGTCGGGGGAGCCGTATTGTATAGAGACCAGTGCAGGGAAGTCGGGAGAGCCGTATTGTATAGAGACCAGACCAGTGCAGGGAAGTGGGGAGAGCCGTATTGTATAGAGACTAGACAGTGCAGGGAAGTCGGGGGAGCCGTATTGTATAGAGACCAGTGCAGGGAAGTCGGGAGAGCCGTATTGTATAGAGACCAGTGCAGGGAAGTCGGGAGAGCCGTATTGTATAGAGACCAGTCAGTGCAGGGAAGTCGGGGGAGCCGTATTGTATAGAGACCAGTGCAGGGAAGTCGGGAGGGCCGTATTGTATAGAGACCAGTGCAGGGAAGTCGAGAGAGCCGTATTGTATAGAGACCAGTGCAGGGAAGTCGGGAGGGCCGTATTGTATAGAGACCAGTGCAGGGAAGTCGGGAGAGCCGTATTGTATAGACACCAGACCAGTGCAGGGAGGTCGGGAGAGCCGTATTGTATAGAGACCAGACCAGTGCAGGGAAGTGGGGAGAGCCGTATTGTATAGAGACCAGTGCAGGGAAATCGGGGGAGCCGTATTGTATAGAGACCAGTGCAGGGAAGTCCGGAGAGCCGTATTGTATAGAGACCAGTGCAGGGAAGTCGGGAGAGCCGTATTGTATAGAGACCAGACCAGTGCAGGGAAATCGGGGGAGCCGTATTGTATAGAGACCAGTGCAGGGAAATCGGGGGAGCCGTATTGTATAGAGACCAGTGCAGGGAAGTCCGGATAGCCGTATTGTATAGAGACCAGTGCAGGGAAGTCGGGAGAGCCGTATTTTATAGAGACCAGACCAGTGCAGGGAAATCGGGGGAGCCGTATTGTATAGAGACCAGTGCAGGGAAATCGGGGGAGCCGTATTGTATAGAGACCAGTGCAGGGAAGTCCGGAGAGCCGTATTGTATAGAGACCTGTACAGGGAAGTCCGGAGAGCCGTATTGTATAGAGACCTGTACAGGGAAGTCGGGAGAGCCGTATTGTATAGAGACCAGACCAGTGCAGGGAAGTCGGGAGAGCCGTATTGTATAGAGACCAGTGCAGGGAAGTCGGGAGGGCCGTATTGTATAGAGACCAGTGCAGGGAAGTCGGGGGAGCCGTATTGTATAGAGACCAGTGCAGGGAAGTCGGGAGAGCCGTATGGTATAGAGACCAGACAGTGCAGGGAAGTCGGGAGAGCCATATTGTATAGAGACCAGTACAGGGAAGTCGGGAGAGCCGTATTGTATAGAGACCAGTGCAGGGAAATCGGGAGAGCCGTATTGTATAGAGACCAGTGCAGGGAAGTCGAGAGAGCCGTATTGTATAGAGACCAGTGCAGGGAAGTCGGGAGAGCCGTATTGTATAGAGACCTGTCCAGGGAAGTCGGGAGAGCCGTATTGTATAGAGACCTGTACAGGGAAGTCCGGAGAGCCGTATTGTATAGAGACCAGTGCAGGGAAGTCCGGAGAGCCGTATTGTATAGAGACCTGTGCAGGGAAGTGGGGAGAGCCATATTGTATAGAGACCTGTGCAGGGAAGTCGGGAGAGCCGTATTGTATAGAGACCAGACCAGTGCAGGGAAGTCGGGGGAGCCGTATTGTATAGAGACCAGTGCAGGGAAGTCGGGAGAGCCGTATTGTATAGAGACCTGTACAGGGAAGTCGGGAGAGCCGTATTGTATAGAGACCTGTACAGGGAAGTCCGGAGAGCCGTATTGTATAGAGACCAATGCAGGGAAGTCCGGAGAGCCGTATTGTATAGAGACCTGTGCAGGGAAGTGGGGAGAGCCGTATTGTATAGACCTGTGCAGGGAAGTCGGGAGAGCCGTATTGTATAGAGACCAGACTAGTGCAGGGAAGTCGGGGGAGCCGTATTGTATAGAGACCAGTGCAGGGAAGTCCGGAGAGCCGTATTGTATAGAGACCTGTGCAGGTAAGTGGAGAGAGCCGTATTGTATAGAGACCTGTGCAGGGAAGTCGGGAGAGCCGTATTGTATAGAGACCAGACCAGTGCAGGGAAGTCGGGGGAGCCGTATTGTATAGAGACCAGACCAGTGCAGGGAAGTGAGGAGAGCCGTATTGTATAGAGACCAGTGCAGGGAAGTCGGGAGGGCCGTATTGTATAGAGACCTGTACAGGGAAGTGGGGATAGCCGTATTGTATAGAGACCTGTACAGGGAAGTAGGGAGAGCCGTATTGTATAGAGACCAGTGCAGGGAAGTCGGGAGAGCCGTATTGTATAGAGACCTGTACAGGGAAGTCCGGAGAGCCGTATTGTATGGAGACCAGACCAGGGAAGTCGGGAGAGCCGTATTGTATAGAGACCAGACCAGTGCAGGGAAGTCGGGGGAGCCGTATTGTATAGAGACCAGTGCAGGGAAGTCGGGAGGGCCGTATTGTATAGAGACCTGTGCAGGGAAGTGGGGAGAGTCGTATTGTATAGAGACCTGTGCAGGGAAGTCGGGAGAGCCGTATTGTATAGAGACCAGACCAGTGCAGGGAAGTCGAAGGAGCCGTATTGTATATAGAGACCAGTGCAGGGAAGTCGGGAGGGCTGTATTGTATAGAGACCAGTGCAGGGAAGTCGGGAGAGCCGTATTGTATAGAGACCAGTGCAGGGAAGTCGGGGGAGCCGTATTGTATAGAGACCAGCGCAGGGAAGTCGGGAGGGCCGTATTGTATAGAGACCAGTGCAGGGAAGTCGGGGGAGCCGTATTGTATAGAGACCTGTGCAGGGAAGTCGGGAGAGCCGTATTGTATAGAGACCTGTGCAGGGAAGTGGGGAGAGCCGTATTGTATAGAGACCTGTGCAGGGAAGTCGGGAGAGCCGTATTGTATAGAGACCAGACCAGTGCAAGGAAGTCGGGGGAGCCGTATTATATAGAGACCAGTGCAGGGAAGTCGGGAGGGCCGTATTGTATAGAGACCAGTGCAGGGAAGTCGGGAGGGCCGTATTGTATAGAGACCAGTGCAGGGAAGTCGGGGGAGCCGTATTGTATAGAGACCAGTGCAGGGAAGTCGGGAGGGCCGTATTGTATAGAGACCAGTGCAGGGAAGTCGGGGAGCCGTATTGTATAGAGACCAGTGCAGGGAAGTCGGGGGAGCCGTATTGTATAGAGACCAGTGCAGGGAAGTCGGGAGAGCCGTATTGTATAGAGACCAGTGCAGGGAAGTCGGGGGAGCCGTATTGTATAGAGACCAGTGCAGGGAAATCGGGGGAGCCGTATTGTATAGAGACCAGTGCAGGGAAGTCGGGAGAGCCGTATTCTATAGAGACCAGACCAGTGCAGGGAAGTCGGGGGAGCCGTATTGTATAGAGACCAGTGCAGGGAAGTCGGGAGAGCCTTATTGTATAGAGACCTGTACAGGGAAGTTGGGAGAGCCGTATTGTATAGAGACCAGTGCAGGGAAGTCGGGAGAGCCGTATTTATAGAGACCTGTACAGGGAAGTCGGGAGAGCCGTATTGTATAGAGACCAGTGCAGGGAAGTCGGGAGAGCCGTACTGTATAGAGACCAGTGCAGGGAAGTCGGGAGAGCCGTATTGTATAGAGACCTGTACAAGGAAGTCGGGAGAGCCGTATTGTATAGAGACCAGTGCAGGGAAGTCGGGAGAGCCGTATTGTATAGAGACCAGTACAGGGAAGTCGGGAGAGCCGTATTGTATAGAGACCAGTGCAGGGAAATCGGGAGAGCCGTACTATATAGAGACCAGTGCAGGGAAGTCGGGAGAGCCGTATTATATAGAGACCAGACCAGTGCAGGGAAGTGGGGAAAGCACTATTGTATAGAGACCAGTGCAGGGAAGTCGGGAGAGCCGTATTGTATAGAGACCAGACAGTGCAGGGAAGTCGGGAGAGCCGTATTGTATAGAGACCAGTGCAGGGAAGTCGGGAGAGCCGTATTGTATAGAGACCAGACCAGTGCAGGGAAGTCGGGAGAGCCGTATTGTATAGAGACCAGTGCAGGGAAGTCGGGAGAGCCGTATTGCATAGAGACCAGTGCAGGGAAGTCGGGGGAGCCGTATTGTATAGAGACCAGTGCAGGGAAGTCGGGAGGGCCGTATTGTATAGAGACCAGTGCAGGGAAGTCCGGAGAGCCGTATTGTATAGAGACCAGTGCAGGGAAGTCGGGAGAGCCGTATTGTATAGAGACCAGTGCAGGGAAGTCGGGAGAGCCGTATTGCATAGAGACCAGTGCAGGGAAGTCGGGGGAGCCGTATTGCATAGAGACCAGTGCAGGGAAGTCCGGAGAGCCGTATTGTATAGAGACCTGTGCAGGGAAGTGGGGAGAGCCGTATTGTATAGAGACCTGTGCAGGGAAGTCGGGAGAGCCGTATTGTATAGAGACCAGACCAGTGCAGGGAAGTCGGGGGAGCCGTATTGTATAGAGACCAGTGCAGGGAAGTCGGGAGAGCCGTATTGTATAGAGACCTGTACAGGGAAGTCGGGAGAGCCGTATTGTATAGAGACCTGTACAGGGAAGTCCGGAGAGCCGTATTGTATAGAGACCAGTGCAGGGAAGTCGGGAGAGCCGTATTGTATAGAGACCTGTGCAGGGAAATCGGGAGAGCCGTATTGTATAGAGACCAGACCAGTGCAGGGAAGTCGGGAGAGCCGTATTGTATAGAGACCAGACCAGTGCAGGGAAGTCGGGGGAGCCGTATTGTATAGAGACCAGTGCAGGGAAGTCCGGAGAGCCGTATTGTATAGAGACCTGTGCAGGGAAGTGGGGAGAGCCGTATTGTATAGAGACATGTGCAGGGAAGTCGGGAGAGCCGTATTGTATAGAGACCAGACCAGTGCAGGGAAGTCGGGGGAGCCGTATTGTATAGAGACCAGACCAGTGCAGGGAAGTGGGGAGAGCCGTATTGTATAGAGACCAGTGCAGGGAAGTCGGGAGGGCCGTATTGTATAGAGACCAGACCAGTGCAGGGAAGTCGGGGGAGCCGTATTGTATAGAGACCAGTGCAGGGAAGTCGGGAGGGCCGTATTGTATAGAGACCTGTGCAGGGAAGTGGGGAGAGCCGTATTGTATAGAGACCTGTACAGGGAAGTGGGGAGAGCCGTATTGTATAGAGACCAGTGCAGGGAAGTCGCGAGAGCCGTATTGTATAGATACCTGTACAGGGAAGTCCGGAGAGCCGTATTGTATAGAGACCAGACCAGGGAAGTCGGGAGAGCCGTATTGTATAGAGACCAGACCAGTGCAGGGAAGTCGGGGGAGCCGTATTGTATAGAGACCAGTGCAGGGAAGTCGGGAGGGCCGTATTGTATAGAGACCTGTGCAGGGAAGTGGGGAGAGCCGTATTGTATAGAGACCTGTGCAGGGAAGTCGGGAGAGCCGTATTGTATAGAGACCAGACCAGTGCAGGGAAGTCGAAGGAGCCGTATTGTATAGAGACCAGTGCAGGGAAGTCGGGAGGGCTGTATTGTATAGAGACCAGTGCAGGGAAGTCGGGAGAGCCGTATTGTATAGAGACCAGTGCAGGGAAGTCGGGGAAGCCGTATTGTATAGGGACCAGCGCAGGGAAGTCGGGAGGGCCGTATTGTATAGAGACCAGTGCAGGGAAGTCGGGGGAGCCGTATTGTATAGAGACCTGTGCAGGGAAGTCGGGAGAGCCGTATTGTATAGAGACCTGTGCAGGGAAGTGGGGAGAGCCGTATTGTATAGAGACCTGTGCAGGGAAGTCGGGAGAGCCGTATTGTATAGAGACCAGACCAGTGCAGGGAAGTCGGGGGAGCCGTATTGTATAGAGACCAGTGCAGGGAAGTCGGGAGGGCCGTATTGTATAGAGACCAGTGCAGAGAAGTCGGGAGGGCCGTATTGTATAGAGACCAGTGCAGGGAAGTCGGGGGAGCCGTATTGTATAGAGACCAGTGCAGGGAAGTCGGGGAGCCGTATTGTATAGAGACCAGTGCAGGGAAGTCGGGGGAGCCGTATTGTATAGAGACCAGTGCAGGGAAGTCGGGAGAGCCGTATTGTATAGAGACCAGTGCAGGGAAGTCGGGGGAGCCGTATTGTATAGAGACCAGTGCAGGGAAATCGGGGGAGCCGTATTGTATAGAGACCAGTGCAGGGAAGTCGGGAGAGCCGCATTGTATAGAGACCTGTACAGGGAAGTTGGGAGAGCCGTATTGTATAGAGACCAGTGCAGGGAAGTCGGGAGAGCCGTATTTATAGAGACCTGTACAGGGAAGTCGGGAGAGCCGTATTGTATAGAGACCAGTGCAGGGAAGTCGGGAGAGCCGTACTGTATAGAGACCAGTGCAGGGAAGTCGGGAGAGCCGTATTGTATAGAGACCTGTACAGGGAAGTCGGGAGAGCCGTATTGTATAGAGACCAGTGCAGGGAAGTCGGGAGAGCCGTATTGTATAGAGACCAGTACAGGGAAGTCGGGAGAGCCGTATTGTATAGAGACCAGTGCATGCAGGGAAATCGGGAGAGCCGTATTATATAGAGACCAGTGCAGGGAAGTCGGGGGAGCCGTATTATATAGAGACCAGACCAGTGCAGGGAAGTGGGGAGAGCACTATTGTATAGAGACCAGTGCAGGGAAGTCGAGAGAGCCGTATTGTATAGAGACCAGACAGTGCAGGGAAGTCGGGAGAGCCGTATTGTATAGAGACCAGTGCAGGGAAGTCGGGAGAGCCGTATTGTATAGAGACCAGACCAGTGCAGGGAAGTCGGGAGAGCCGTATTGCATAGAGACCAGTGCAGGGAAGTCGGGAGAGCCGTATTGCATAGAGACCAGTGCAGGGAAGTCGGGGGAGCCGTATTGTATAGAGACCAGTGCAGGGAAGTCGGGAGGGCCGTATTGTATAGAGACCAGTGCAGGGAAGTCCGGAGAGCCGTATTGTATAGAGACCAGTGCGGGGAAGTCGGGAGAGCCGTATTGTATAGAGACCAGTGCAGGGAAGTCGGGAGAGCCGTATTGCATAGAGACCAGTGCAGGGAAATCGGGGGAGCCGTATTGCATAGAGACCAGTGCAGGGAAGTCGGGAGGGCCGTATTGTATAGAGACCAGTGCAGGGAAGTCCGGAGAGCCGTATTGTATAGAGACCAGTGCAGGGAAGTCGGGAGAGCCGTATTGTATAGAGACCAGTGCAGGGAAGTCGGGGGAGCCGTATTGTATAGAGACCTACTAAATACGGTGCCCAAAATCGACGACAATGGCAGTCTCCCAAACGAGCCATAAATATCTTGATATATGATGATCATAACTTATATGGTGTAGTCTGTCCCAAAAAACAAAACAAAATAAATCAAACAGAAAGCAGTGATCAATAATCATTAATCCGCTGACAGCTGCTCCGAAAATGCTGTTAATGATCCGCCCCTGCCGCCAGCTGGCTGTAATTAGGGTCCACAAGTGTGTGCACCGCCAGTTATCAGTGGCAGGTCGGGCCGACCGGCGCCGATAACTGGACCGACAGCGACGCAGAGAGCTCACACCCGCCGTCCGCACTCCGGCTCTGCAGGACACACTATCCGCCTGCATCGGCAACGCAAGGCGGGCCCGCTACGACGACAACGATGACGATGAAGGCTGAGAAGTTCACCCTGCTGCGTCACTTCGACGGCGCGCCGCAGCTGACCGATTTCCAGCTGGAATCTGAGGAGCTACCCGAGCTGAAACAGGGAGAGTTCCTCTGTGAGGCCGAGTTCCTCAGCGTCGACCCGTACATGCGGCCTTATTCGAGGGACCTCGAGCCGCCAGTGACCATGATCGGGTCACAAGTGGCGCGCGTGCTGAAGAGCAGGAGTGACAAGTTTCCGGTGGGCTGTCGGGTGGTCGGGGCACTCGGCTGGCGCTCCCGCACCGTCGTCAGCGAGGACATGCCTTCTGCCGTGTTTGGATTGAGGAAGCTGCCGGAGCTGGTGGATCTTCCGGCGTCCTATGCGCTCGGCTCGTGCGGTATGCCGGGCAACACGGCTTACTTCGGCTTCCTGGAGATCTGCCAGCCGAAGGAGGGCGAGACGGTGGTGGTGACGGGCGCGGCCGGCGCCGTCGGCAGCCTGGTCGGACAGATCGCCAAGATCAAGGGTTGCCGAGTGATCGGCTTCGCGGGCACGAACGCCAAGTGTGTCTGGCTCCGTCAGCTCGGCTTCGACGCGGCCATCAACTACAAGACGTGTGCTGATATTGACGCGGCACTCAAGGAGGCTACGCCTAAAGGCATCGACTGCTACTTCGACAACGTCGGCGGCATGCTCAGCTATCAAATCCGTCAGCAGATGAACCTGTTTGGGCGCATCTCAGTGTGCGGCTTCATCTCCAGCTACAACGATAAGACGGGAGAGGAGCTGAAGCTAGAGGTGCCTGAGAAGCTGATCCTGTTTAAGCAGCTGCGTGTGGAGGGTTTCGTTGTCTCTCGCTGGGACCAGGAGGAGACGTGGAACAAGGGAATCGAGCAGATGGCCGCCTGGATTAGGGAGGGCAAGATCCAAGTGCAGGAGACGGTCACGAACGGCTTCCAGAACATGCCGCAAGCCTTCATCGGTATGTTGAAGGGAGAAAACACGGGGAAGGCCGTGGTGAAAGCCGAGGCTTAGTATGCTGGACCGGCGAAGGAAAGCGGTGAAGTTCTAGTGATACTAATTGAGAAGTACTTTTCTCCGACGACTGCATTTCAGTTCAGATGAAAATAAAAGAATTAGTCACCAGTTAATGAGGATGATCATTCTCAGTGCACCCATATTTATCGTAATGTATTGGCGGCATTTTTGTGTTTTGCTGTCGGACTGTGTTTCTCTGGTCGCTGGACATTCATGCGTGCTGGCTGATATGTTATAATATAAATGCATAAATGTAACTATTAGAAATACCCTCTTCAGCTTTTATCGAGCCGCGGCCCGCGAGTAACCTGTGCCATTGTTTAGATGGTGGGCCGGCTAATGTGGTCGTGCATCTGGCTTAACTTTCAGTACCGTATACCAGAGTGTAACGAAGTGGGCAGTGAAGTGTGTTGGAACAAATATACTTATGCATTCTCAATGACTCTTTTCTTTTTTTCTTTATTTTATTCAACTGTATCACCAACGGGATGAACCCAATGACAGGCGAAGTCAAATAGTTAAAAACGTAAACACATACACACAAATACAGCTACAAAAGTATAAATAAAACGACGATAACAGAACAAAATATCAAAAACGCGTTACATGTCACGCAGAACATGATGCAATCCACACTGCTTCCTGACATATTTCAGCACCCGCCGCTTGAAGGAGCCATGGCCATCATCGAAGATGTCGGCCGGGACAATCTTCTCTCTAAGGAAGGCGTTCGTGACCATTGGCAAGCGAGTGAACATTCCATTCTGCACGATGTTGACACGAGAGTGAGGAACACTAAGCAGGTTTTGTTGGCGTGTCGATCGGGCGGACTCTTAAACCGCGCCGTGCCGGGGAGGAGGGGGGGGGGGGGGGGGGTTTAGACGCCTCCCAAAGGTTTTTCGAGGATAGCGAAAGAACAGCGACGCGCAGCGCCGCCATTTTTGACACAGCTGTTCGGGATAAATTGCGCACATTATATAAAAAATACCTCGTGTCATCTCAGGTCAGGTCACCAGACCGGGTCACGTGACCCTACCTCCAAAAATATTTCCGGTCGTACCACAGCCACAGTTTTTGGCCGATCGATTTCGTACTTACAGGATTTCATAAGGGCAATAGTACCTACAATACAGTTATCTCGGATTTTTGTTTTTATATAGGTGAACTAAGGTCGGGTCAATTTCGTGACCTTCCCATTATAAGTCAATGGGGAAATAATAAAATGCTTCCTATTCTGAGGAGACGAATTATATCAGCCCAATTCCTTCTGGATCGTGTTATCATAGGTCATTCTTAAATTTCCAGGTGTAATTTTGTGTTCCGTGACCCCTACAGGGTCAGCTGAGGTCACCCGAGGTCACCAACACTTCCTTGTCAATAACTCCCGACAAAATCAAGATAGAGAAGTGAAACTGGCACCGATGTGTTTGTATCGTCGAGGCACGTCTCTCAATGTGAAACATGACCTAATTGGGTCACCAATTGACCTTGACCTGAGGTAAAATTTATAAGTTGACCTAACCTGGTCATTATGCATATGCTACGAAGCGCCTTGACGAGACAAACACGGTGGCGTCACAAATATTTCCCTATCTTTGTTAAGTAAAAATATATTTGTGAAAACCGTTTTGCTAAACAATAGCCTTTTTGACATTTGATGAGCTCTGGAGCCTCAATGATTGATCTAAGCTAAAATCTGAGGGCACTATGGCGATTTAATTTTGCAAGAGCTTTCCATTGCTTTTTTCGTTTGTTCCTAGCTATCATAGTTCCTGTGATATTTGGGGATTTCAGGAGCGAAGTCCTAAACTTGAAAATCTGACCCCTGATGACCTCTGGTGACCTCAATATTGACCTGAGAAGAAGAAAAAATCTGAAATAGTTTCAAAATGCATTTTGACGAGCTTTCGAACAGTGTTTTCGATTTTTGTCTACATTCCACAGGAGCCGAGTTAAAAGGGGGCGTCGAAACGCCCCCGGCACGGCGAAGGTGGCGCCGAGCACCGGCACGGCGCGGGTTAACCCTCGCCCTACGGGGGGGGGGGGGGGGGGACTGGCAGGCCCCCCTGAGGTTTTTCTTGAATAGCTTTTACACGTGCGACGCATCTTACTGACATTTTTGGTAGCTGAGTTTACAACAATTATACGTATGCTGTAAACATTTTCTTGAAATTGCTTAAGTAGTTTGGGAGATAATCATGTTTTGATGACGTTATGTTGGTGAAAAAAGATAAATATTTGCAAAATGGTAGAAAACAGAGTTTTTAAGGAAATTACAAACGCAATTCACCAAAGATACAAAATGGCATTCTCTTTCAAAAAGGAAAAAATCTCGGATTTTCACAATTTTGCGTTTTTGACCCATAAAATTAACAAAAAAGCTGATTTGTTTTGGAAAAATCCCCACAAAATCAAACTTTTCAAAGATGTTAGAAAAACCGGAATATATGTGAGAGAACTGAGTATGGACAATACCCATACCAAATTTCAAAGCAATATCTTCATTTTTGACTGAGTGATGGCTCCCTAAGTGTAAGAAACTGATGACGTCATTTTTTATAAGTTTTTTTACTTTTTTGACAAGATACGAACAAATAATTACCTTTTCTGTATTTCTGAACCAAAACTAGTCTAGGAACATTCCTTTTTATTTACATTTATCAATTTATAATTTTGAGGTTTTCTGAAGAGCAAAATTGCTGTTCTGGACGTGGTAAATTCGAGGTCATTTACTTCACCTGGAAGGTCACCCGTTGACCTGAAACCTAAAAATCGCATTATGTTAGATTCCTCTCATGACAGGCAACATGCTGGTTCTTACCGCATTGCTCTAAGTTGCTTGGTTTGTAAGTTAACAGGGGGCCTGTCAGGCCCCTCCCCCCTCGTAGGGCGAAGGTGAAAATGCTCCCGTAGGTCGAGGGTAAATCCGGGAGTTACTGGGGTATATTCCATAACGCGACTTACTGGGGGGGGGCTATATTTTGCCCCCCCCCCCCCCCCCCCTCGGATCTCCGGAACTACTGGACCGATTGTAAAAATTAAAACGGCATTCGATAGCCCTGGGAAATTTATCGAGGGAAACGTAATATTGTTGACCTCGGGGTCACCAATTACGCCACAGGTCAGGTCAAGTACAAAATGTTTGACCGTGTCAAAAGGTCTCGATGGATGGAATTGTCGCGCAAAATTGCGACATTAAAGGGATTATACGGGTTTCCGTCCTGAAAGTAAATGCACTCTTTTGCAGTTGTATGAGCTTTACACACGTTTAAGACATATAACAGGGACCTCAATGCTCATTTAGTCCATTATTTCAGAAATTATCAGCGTTAAAACTTGGGCGTTTTTCGAGACTAGTATCAGATACCGAGTACTTGATCGGCACTACTGTCCACCACTTTTATATTAAGATCAATTTTAGAGTTTTGAATTATCTGTAAGTCCTACGCTGGATCACAAAATTATTATGCAATTCAAAACTGACGGGACTTTGTATTACTACACACTGTTCGTTGAGGTTTTGTGTTTTTACGGTTTTCTTTTCTCTGGCCTTTAGCGTTGATAATTTGGTGGTGGCGTATTAATTTTTTGACATGAAAATTCATGAAAAATATAGAATTTTATGGGAAAACTAGGTAACTGCTGCTGTAGTTGGAACAAAACAAGTTTATTTTCTTTCAAATACTGCTTATTTTACCGGAAATATGTCATACGTGAGGTGTTTTTATTAGCATAAAAGAGATGACTGGCTCTGCCTCAGCCGGTCCTGCAGAAAATACGCGGTGGCATCACCGCGCACTTTGGAATGTCCTTACGTGCAGAAGAGGTCATTTCCAGAAAAATGTGGCTACCGTAGGACTTCTACCACCTTTATAAGTACGTTTTACTAAGTAACTCAATTATTCTGGGAAAAAAACGTATAATCCCTTTAAACGCATAAGCAGTCGATAAATCAGTATGATTCGTGTGTCTGACACTTCTAAGTACCATTATAAGCTGTTTATGACCTTAGGTCAGGTCAAGGTCATCAGAGGTCACGAGGTCAAACTGCAGATTACTGTCATTAGGCGTTGTAACACATGTTTATGGATTTGTTTTTCGTCTAGAACGCGAAAAATGAACTTAGAACATTGTTTGTTTTATATAAATAGAAGTAAAAAGCAAAAACGGAAATGCATTTTATATGCATAGTAATGCTGTGAGAGGTGGACGATTTTTGTCATGTAAAGGTCATAAGTCAGTCATTTTCGAAGATATCGACTTCAAATGTGGTACACATATTGACCGAACACGTCTCGATCACATATATTCGTTTTTTTGTGATAATTCTGATTTTTTGTTGACAAAATTGTAAAAACAAAAACAAAATGTATTTGGATTTCTCAAAATTTTGAATAAAAAAAACTCACAAATCCGAGATTGCAGTTTGATAGCCCGGTCTATTATCAGTAATTTAATTTAACCCTCGCCCTACAAGACCCATAGCTTTTTCACCTTCGCCCTACGGGGGAGGGGGTCCTAAAACGACCCCCCTGTTAAACTCCAAACCAAGCAGCATAGAGCAACGCGGTAAGAACCAACATGTTGCCTGTCATGTTTGAAATCTAATGGTATGCAATTTTTAGGTTTCGGGTCAACGAGTAACCTTCCAGGTCAAGTGAATGACCTCGATCGACCACGTCCAGAACAGCGATGTTGCTCTGTCAGAAAATCTCAAAATGGGAATTGATAAATGTAAATAAAAAGGCATGTTCCTAGACCAATTTTGCCTCAGAAATACAGAAAAGGTAATTATTTATTCGCATCTGGCCAAAAAAAAGTCAAAAATAGTTTTTAAAAAAAATGACGTCATGAATTTCTTACACTTCGAGATCCATCACTCAGTCAAAAATAGAGATGTCTTTGAAATTTGGTTTGAGTATTGTTCATACTCAGTTCTCTCACATATATTCCGTTTTTTTAACATCTTCGAAAATGTTGATTTTGTGATGATTTTTTTTTTTTTAAATCAGTTTCTGTTCATTTTGGGGTGTCAAAAACCCAACATTTTGCAAATCCGAGATTGCCATTTTGAATAAAATGACATTTTATATATTGCTTAATTGCGTTTGCAATTTTCTTAAAAACTCTGTTTTCTACGATTTGTCAAACATTTATCGTTTTTCCAACAACATGACGTCATCAAAACATCGTAATTTCCCAAATTCCTCGCAAAATTTCAATAAAATGTTTACAGCTTACGTATAATTGTTGTATACTTAGCTACTAAAAATTTCAGCAAGATTTCAGGGTTAAGACAATTGAATGTATCGCAAACATTGTACCTTTTGACAGCGTTTTCCGCAAACCATTATATTTCAACAAAAAACCGAAGAACACAACGTCACTCTGACGTCACTCCCGGTTGACCTATCATAATCTCATCTTTTTCCTTTGGCCAACACGTGTAGAATTCATGTGACAGAAAGTACTTCAAGTTTGATGACGATACTGTTGTTGGTTTAGGAGTTATTGCAAAATAACGAGAGCAGTGGGGGGGGGATACCCCCCCCCCCCAGTAAGTCGCGGGTTAACTATGTATTACTAAGTGGCGTACAGGTAACGCGTTGCCGAACAGTGCGCTTGAACCATAGGTTTGTGTCGCTATATATCCAATCGCGGCAGAACGAGTAATACCGACACTCCAAGTCACTGTTGCTGGAACAGAGGGTTTCTCTTTTCCGAAAATC
>JAXIVJ010019721.1:0-17797 GCA_036785665.1 Chirona hameri | reverse complement strand
TGTTTACCGGCCGCTTATGTTCAAACTTATACGAAATGTTGGTGTCTATGTGTGTATTCGAACCCTGAAAGCATTTATCGCTGAAGTTAATCGTTTGACCTCAGGAGGTCATATAGTGCCCGCGAGGTCAAATATCGGGTAGCACACAACTTTTTCCCTAAAGTACTTATTGAAGTCGTTTCAACGGCTGAATAGCCTATAGACGACACTAGCCTATAGACGGTTCACGAGTGATCTGATCGCCCTTGGTCACCGGTTGACCTCAGGTCACAACATAAGTTACCATTATGGCCTATGGGAGATTGACGGTGTACCGCATACTGATTTTCCAAAAATCACCTAGAGCAACCATTCAACCAACCATTCCACACCATCACCTTCCCTTTAACCCAACGAAGGTAAGTTTGAACATAATCGGTCGTTAACAACGAATACGTATTTGGATGGCTCGTTAAATCGGTATTAGCGCCTTTCCAGGTGACCTGAGGTCAAACGGTGACCTGGAGGTGTCAAGTCTTGCGTTGTGCACGTCTATAGGCTGGTGGTAATATTTAGCCGTTGAAACGACTTCGGTATGTACTAGGAAAAAGTTATTCGGTACCCAATATTTGACATTGCAGGCACTCTTTGACCTCCTGAGGTCAAACGATTAACCTTAGCGATAAATGCTTTCAGGGTTCGAATACACTCACAGACTCCAACATTTGTTATAAGTTTGAACACAATCGGCCGGTAAACAAAGAATGAGTATTTGGACGGCTCGTTAAATGAATATTAGCGCCTTTCCAGGTGACCTGAGGTCAGACGGTGATCTGGATAGGTCAAGTCTTGCGTTGGGCACCTTCGGCGGGATAAAAGGAAGGCGATGGTAGTAGAATGGGTTCTCTAAGTGATTTGGGGGGAAAATATGCGGTACCCCGTCATTCTCCCATAGGCCATAATAATAACTTATGTTGTGCCCTGAGGTCAACCGGTGACCAGGGGCGGTCATATTACTCGTTTTGCACCGTCTATAGGCTGGTGGGAATATTTAGCCGTTGAAACGACTTCGATAAGTACTTTAAAGAAAAAGCTATGCGATGCCCGATATTTGACCTCGCGGGCACTCTTTGACCTCCCGAGGTCAAACGATTGACATCCGCGAGACATGCTTTCAGGTTTCGAATACACTCGTAGACACCAACATTTCGTACATGTTTGGACACATATGTACCACTCTAACCCCTTCAAAACTCCGCCGTAAACAATGCGCCCTTCACTCGGGACGCACAGCGCCCGGTCCGCTTGGTAGCAGTTGATCATCAGCACCATCTACAATAAACCTATTCAGTGCGACGTTACTGGTAGAAACTGGAAAGTGATTCCAACAGCTGACTGCATCTCCTTTAAAGGAAATAGTTCACCTTCCACATGGGGTTTGAACTGAAATAGCAGTTTTGTAGCCCGTGTTGAGAAATCCTTATCTGGAACTTTTCTTGGCTGAAAAGACTCTCCAGCCGAAGAAATTTGACTTTTTGGCGAAGGAATGCGGCGCATATATGATGTACCGTACCGTCTGAAAGTGCCAGCACTGCCATGGAGCATGCGCAGACCAATAACGCACACCATAAAATCAATCATTTACAACCTTCTGTACTGAATTGGCGCGATGTAGGACCATTTTTAAAAAGAAAAAAGAAACTGTATTAAAAAATATAATAAAATCGTGTTCTGAAAATTTCCGAAGGTGAACTATTTCCTTTAAAGGAAATAGTTCACCTTCAACATGGGATTTTGAACTGAAATAGCAGTTGTGTAGCCCGTGTTAAGAAATCCTTATCTGCAACTTTTCTTGGCTGAAAAGACTCTCCAGCCGAAGATATTTGACTTTTTGGCGAAAGAATGCGGCGCATATATGATATACGTACCGTCTGAGAGTGCCAGCACTGCACGGAGCATGCGCAGACCAATAACGCACACCATAACATTAATAATGTACGACCTTCTGTCCTGAATTGGCGCGATGTAGGACCATTTTTGAAAAGAAAAAAAGAAACTGTATTAAAAAATATAATAAAATCGTGTTCTGAAAATTTTCCGAAGGTGAACTATTTATTTTCCTTAAAGGAAAAAATCACCTTCGGAATTTTTTTCAGAACACGATTTTATAATATTTTTGAATACAGTTTCGTTTTTTATTTTCAAAAATGGTCCTACATCGCGCCAATTCAGGACAGAAGGTCGTAAATCATTAATGTTATGGTGTGCGTTATTGGTCTGCGCATGCTCCATGGCAGTGCTGGCACTTTCAGACGGTACGGTATATCATATATGCGCCGAATTCCTTCGCCAAAAAGTCAAATATCTTCGGCTGGAGAGTCTTTTTCAGTCAAGGAAACTTGCGGATAGGGGTTTCCCAACATGGGCTACAAAATAGCTATCTCAGTTTAAAACTAATGTTGAAGGTGAACTATTTTTTTTTTTACTAAAAAATTCCAAGGTGAAATAGTTCACCTTGGAATTTTTTTACCAAACACGATTTGATTATATTTTTTAATACAATTTATTTTTATATTGTCAAAAATGGCCTTTTATCGCGCCGATTCAGGACAGAAGGCCGTAAATTTGTATTGTTTATCAAAACTATATGCATACTCTCTGAGTCAGAGTCCTGACGTCACATGAATGTAAAAAATGGGTCAGCCAATCAGATTCGAAAGTAGTCGCGTAAAGTAAAGAAGACTCGCATTGGAGATGTGCCAACCGGCGGTCGGCGATCGCTTGCTAGCACCAGCTGCAAGCTGATTGGCTGATGGTATAGCCTCTGCCCGGGCTAGAACCAGTACAACATTATTTCGCCAGCACCGCATTCCTTCGCCAGAAACTCAAATATATTCGGCTGGAGAGTCTTTTCAGTCAAGAAAACTTGCAGGTAGGAGTTTCCCAACACGAGCTACAAAACTGCTATCTCAGTTTAAAACTAATGTTGAAGGTGAACTATTTCATGTCCTGGTAGTTGTGACATCACGACCTTAGTGAAAATCAAAAGTGCCGTCACAAATCACGAGTGTCGTGACGTCACAGACAAAATCAAAGAAGTTTTTTTTTTAAATATGAGAAGTTAAGAGGAAGTTTTAGGACAGAAGGTGGTCTCTGATCTGTGTGAGAAGCAGACTGGTTATTGTTTAAACTTTTTTGTGTAACGATTCAATCATGATTCATTTTGGAATCTGAATGATTCAATCACCGTTCGATTAACAGATACAATTTTGAAACTGATTCCTTATGATTCAAAGAATCCAAACAAATATTTTAATCGATTCACGTTTGATTCAACATTTAAATACATGAGGTTAATTTATGTCAAATAAATACAAATGGAAACATGCATATATATGATCATTAAAACATGGCAACAGCAATAGTATTTCAGTATAAGTTAATGTAGCCACTGGGACTGCATGTATTTGCACAATTTACCAGTGTACTTGAATCGTTAAGAATCGTTAAATCGTTTGATT
Source organism: Chirona hameri (assembly GCA_036785665.1). Lineage (NCBI taxonomy): Eukaryota > Metazoa > Arthropoda > Thecostraca > Balanomorpha > Balanidae > Chirona > Chirona hameri. Next base: position 14,297 of record JAXIVJ010019721.1, on the reverse strand, counting down.
CAATCAGCCTTGACTTGATGCGAGTTTTGATTCAATCACAATTCATGAATCAACAGATCTGGTGGTGAATCAATTATGTTTTGATTCATTGGATTTTTATTGAACGATTCCAATCGATTCAATCAGTGTCGAATCAATAACCAGTCTGGTGAGAAGTATATCGAAAAATCGAACAAAATATGCTGAATTTGTTATGCGTAAAAACCCATTCCTGTCCCTCACCCCAATGTGGTGCGCCATTTTCATTGGTCGGAAGTCACTGACGTATTGAGACCAAAAGGAATGCTATAGAGACTACAATGATATCAAACTAGAAATGCGCCACAATTGCCTGTTGTGAGTTGTGACTTGTGATTGCTGCATTCAGGGGGGTGTCATCCCGAGATTCCCCATGTATTGGCTGCCGAGCGGCACGCATTAGCAATAACGTCACTGGTGCAGTAGTCCAGTCGTGGCCAGCCCCGCCGCCGCAGCTGCGCTTTCGAGCGTTTTGCGGTCTTTTGACGGGTGTTGACGAGAGCGGTAATTTGAAGTCGTCGCCGTTAGATAAGTAAGTTATATTATAAGCATTTAGCATAAGCTATTATAAGCAAGTGTATATTTTGAAATATTGTGTTTTTGTAAGTTTGTTTCTAGCATATCTTGAACATTAAAGGAAATAGTTCACCTTCAACATGGGTTTTGAACTGAAATAGCAGTTTTGTAGCCCGTGTTGAGAAATCCTTATCTGGAACTTTTATTGGCTGAAAAGACTCTCCAGCCGAAGATATTTGACTTTTTGGCGAAGGAATACGGCGCATATATGATGTACCGTACCGTCTGAAAGTGCCAGCACTGCCATGGAGCATACGCAGACCAATAATGCACACCATAACATTAATAATTTACGACCTTCTGTCCTGAATTGGCGCGATGTAGGACCATTTTTGAAAAGAAAAAAAGAAACTGTATTAAAAAATATAATAAAATCGTGTTCTGAAAAATTTCCCGAAGGTGAACTATTTCCTTTAAGCCAAAACAATGCAATTTGCAACATTTCCAGATACAACGTATGACCATCTCACCCTCAGCCAGACTAGAACAGCGTATGGCCGTCTCTCCCCTCAGCCGGGCCGGGGCAGCATATGTCCGTATCGCACCTCAGCCAGACCAGGGCAGCGTATGGCCGTCTCCTCCCTCAGCCGGACCGGGGCTGAGGGAAGGTATGGCCGTCTCATCCCTCAGTCGGACCGGGGCAGCGAACGGCCGTCTCGTCCATCAGCCGAACCGGGCCAGCGTACGGCCGCCTCACCCCTCAGCAGGACCGGGGCAGCGTACGGCCGTCTCGCCCCTCAGCCAGACCGGGGCAGCGTGTGGCCGTCTCGCCCTCAGCCGGACCGGTGCAGCGTATTCCTGTCTCACCCCTCAGCCAGACCGGGGCAGCGAACGGCCGTCTCGCTCATCAGCCGGATCGGGGCAGCGTATGTCCGTCTCGCCCCTCAGCCAGACCAGGGCAGTGTATGGCCGTCTCGCCCCTCAGCCGGACCCGGGCAGCATATGGCCGTCTCGCTCCTCATCCAGACCGGGGCAGCGTGTGGCTGTCTCGCCGCTCAGCTGGACCGGTGCAGCGTATAGCCGTTTCACCCCTCAGTCAGACCGGTGCAGCGTATGTCCGTCTCTCCCCTCAGCCAGACCGGGGCAGCGTATGGCCGTCTCCCCTCCCCCCTCGCTCAGCCGGACCGGGGCAGCGTAAGGCCGTCTCACTTCTCAGTCAGACCGGTGCAGTGTATGGCCATCTCGCCAGTCGCCCCTCACAGAGTCCGGGGCAGCGTATGGCCGTCTCCTCTCAGCATGAATTAAGGGAGGGATAATTATCCGCGGTAAACGTAATCTTAAATAGGATCGTACTTTAGGCGCGCGCAACTATCCGTATCCCGTTCGGAATATTCGCACCGCACCAAGCCGCGTGCGGCGACAGCCGAGTCGAACCATTGCACCAGTGACGTCACGCTAATTTTGTTCGATTGGGGTGCTAAAATCTCCGGATGGCTCTACCTCTCTTATACGGCCTTGGTTGCATTGCGGCTATCAGCGCTTTCACGTTTGTGAGAATTTAACATTAGAGGAGTTGCCAAGTTAATTTTTATTCCGGTAAGATTTTAAAATTTTGGTAAAAACTGCATCCGTGTTCTTTCTGGCTACCCAGAAAGCCTAACATATTTTCCGGTGTTCGTTTCTCTTGCATGCTCACTTTAGGTGTTCCTTTATCTTGTAATAATATTGATATTGATATGCGCCGGTGACGCTGATGGCAATGTGTTTAAATCCAATTGTATTATTTTGAATAGTTAGTAGTGTTATGGCGTGATGCAAAAAAACTGTAAATGTGAGCATGTCTTTTTCCTTCTAAACCAGATCACAATATCAATATGAAGCAGTGTCCTAAGATTGGGACATTTGTGTGGAATATGTCACCCTATATTGTCATAGATATAATATCGTCATGAATATCATCATGGATACTAGGTATTGTTTCCACTCTTTTTCCTGACTTACTGTGAATTTTCTACTGCCTATCTCAAAATGTATTGGATTATTGGAACCAAGGCCATAAAACAACAGGTTATCTCGTTTCTAAATCCTACATCACCATTTCCCAGCCTGAAAAACGTGGCAAGTTCAGACAAGATCTTGTTGGGGCAGGGTTGGCACCAACACAACAAAATTGGGTCAGCCTTTGGAAATTTTGGGTCAGCTTTTGAAATTTTGGGGCAGTTTTTGGAATTTTGGGACAGCTTTTGGAATTTTGGGGCAGCTTTTGACATTTTGGGGCAGGAGTAACAATTTACTGATTCACACTAGATAAAATGAGGTTGTGCTGATGACCGACCCCCCCCCCCCCCCTTCCCCCCAGTCAACAGCATTTGGCTGAGAAGCGAATTTACACTAGATCAAATAAATGCAATTGTGATGATGACCCCCCTGGTCAACAGTATTTGCTGATAAATTTTATCTGGAAAATCCTGCCCCAAATGGGGAAGCTTGCTGTATCATTTGGGGCAGGATTTGGGCTGTCCCAAATATCTTGTTGATGTTACTGCCACGTTTTGCATACTGGACATTTCAGTTGCTGGCACTAGGCCCAAATAATCAATTTGTTATGTCTCAATATTTGTATCCGGCCCAATAGAAATGGTATTGGGGAAAATGGCTGATTTACAAATGGCAATCATGAAGCACTGGATAATAGTGATGGGATGAATGGCACATGAATCTGTGCATTGTGGCTCATAATAATTAAGTTTCAGCCACCCAGATATTCAATAATTATCTCAGAAATTGATGCAATATTGCTTTAAAAGTGCATTATTTTTGTTGATCCCTTGGCTCACCTGAATATATTTTTTACTCAAATTCAAATCACTATCAAAATATTAATGCAGTAACAGCAGCATTGGGAAATTTGGGTGGAAGACGACACCCTATGGATACTATTTTTCCACTCTTTTCCCCAAGTTTTCCTCTTAATTTTCCACTCCTTAGTCCTTATTCTAAAATGTATTGGATAATTTGAACTCTATACTGATTTATGGATGTAATGATAGGACAAGACGGGGAAAGACAGGTAAAAATTGGTATAGGTAATAACTATTTCTGGTCAGCAGGTAATTGGATATTGATAAAGCAGAATACAATGGCTTTTGGTTGAATTTTTACTTATGTTTAGCCACAATTTTCCATTCTGCAACCAACCTCCAAAGCAATCCTAGGACCCTGAGTAACAGCATGGGTGAATATTTATTTTTTGTTAAATAAAAATCACCTTTTTATAATAATTTTGTGTAATTAAATTTACAAATTAGTTTTATTTCCCAAAAAAATATAAACTTGAAATTTGAAAAGGTTATCTTTCCTGAAACAAACCAAAAAAACGTATGAAAACAGTTTGAGCTGTGACCAAGGTGGATGGAGTAAACAGTTGTGCATCAGATGGTGCAATTATTTTTGGAGACTGGCCATTTTCCATGGGGACTAGGTGGTTTTTAGTGAAATGTTGTAAGTAATTGTGTCCATTTTTTATCATTAAGTACAGTGCCTACTGCCTATGACAAGCTCTGCCCACTTTGCATAAAAAATTGATGTCAATAAATTTATTTTTTGGACCTAGTGCCAGCAACTGATTTCCTCACTAAATTCAGTGAAAATTCAGTACCTAACACACCTCCAAAGACGTACCCAAGGGGGAGAGGGGGGGGGGCAAATGGGGCAATTGCCCCCTCCTGAAGGTCTGTATGTGCCCCCTTGGCTGTATGCGCCCCTTTGGAAATAGGGCCTGAAGGGCCCTATTAAAAAATAATGATTTTTTTGATTTTTTTTTAAAGAAAACAATGTTGAAAATATGCTCCTAAAAATATAGCAGGCCAAATCTGTTTATTTTTTTTTGGTGGGGGTATCTTATGCCCCCTGATCAAAAATTTCCCACTCCTGGAGTGAATCCTGGGTACGCCACTGTGCACCTCCCCAGTTTACAGTGTTGAGGTCCCAAATAGAAGAAGAGTAGTCAGCTGATAGTATTATTATGACAGACTGAAAAGTGTACCAGTAATACCAAAGTTATGACATCACCAATAATAACATAGTCAAACCTGAGGCCTGTTCACGGGGTCTGCGGCTGCCGCGGCCAAAAGGGCGGGGCTTAATCGTCAGCCAATCACGAAAGAGCAGATCCGGGAGGAGAGACTCCGTTCTGCGGCTCCTGCGGTTGCTCGGGAGCAGCCGCAAAAGAACTTCGACATAAATGGCGCGCGTCTGACAAAGGTTGCGCACCGTTTTGTTGATATCACAGATCACTGGCGGTTGTTTGGCCAAAAATGACAACTCGTAGTGACTCGTAGATATTCATGTAGTTGAGTGGTTTTGAAAAACATTGAGGGTTTTCATGAAATTGACTATTCGTTGCGAACGCTACACGCGCCATTTATCGGACGCCATCAGTGGCCGCAAAAGTGTTCAAAGTTGTTCAAATTAAGCTCCGCCTCCTGGCCGCGGTAGCCGCAGACCCCGTTAACAGGCCTCTGATCTAACCTTTACAGCAATTACGTTGCAGGGACCAACATTTAGAACACTGCTCACTTGCTGTGCTGCACCCCCTCACTGGTAGGGCTGCGTGGCTTTGGTATTCCCAGCTCCAAAGCATTCCTGGGACCCGGGATTTGAATTGTTGCAAAATAGTGAGACAGACATTGCATCTTTTAAACATTACTCACTTACTACTTACTACTAGTTCATACTAAGAAACCAACCATCTGTGCCAGATGTTGGATTAGTTGAGTCACAGTGTTTGCCATGGTAACAAAACCCTGCATGGCACCTCCGCTTCTACTGGTGCGCTGCTTGGCAGTATTGACAAAGACATAAAGACAAAAGAAAAGTGCAACAAAGAGCCTCTTGGGCCCATCTGAGGTTGCATCCCCCTCCCCTCCACCAGTCTCACCCCTTCAAATCACCTTACTCTACCTGCATAAAAGAAGGCTAATCCCACGAGTATTTATGAACTAATCCCTTCTCTGTAAAGTATTTATCTAATCTAATTTTAAAGGAAGCAAGTGTCACTGCATCAGCGACATCCACTGGTAGCTTATTTCAATGTCTTACAACCCTTCTACTGAAAAATGACTGTCGTAGCCTAGTCCTATTTTGTTCCATGAGTTTATGCTGATGACCTCTACCTCGATTTTCCCTATTGAACTCAAACATTCCCTTTAACTATTGAGAATGCTGACCATTTACAAATTTGAAGACTTCAATTAGATCTTCTCTTAGCCTTCTATATATAAGTGAAAACATACCCAATTTCTTTAATCTATCTTCATAAGGTAAACTACCAAGACAATTAACCATTTTTGTTGCCCTTTTTTAACTCTTTCTAACAACCAGCAAGCTGTCTCATATGTTGGAGACTAGGCTTGCACACAATGCTCCAAATGTGGTCTAACGTATGCACAATACAGTTTTGTTATTACCTTTTCACTTTTGTAGGAAGCATTTCTGTTAATGGCCCTAGCATTCTGAGTGCCTTTTTCCTAGCTTCTACAACCTGGTCTGATGCTGATAATCTATTGTTTACCACAACACCTAAATCTCTTTCCTTTTCAATCTGCTCCAGTTTCTGCCCACCCATTTCATACCTATGTTTACTGCTAACTCGTCCAGTGTGCATAATCTTACATTTACTCAAATTTAATTTCATCTCCCATGCTTCAAACCACTCAACTGGCTTGTCCAGATCTGATTGAAAAACATCCTGAGCATGTTATCCTCGAATAATCCTGACAACTTTTAGATCGTCTGCAAATTTCAAGACTTTGCTGTCTATACTGTTCTCAATTGCATTCACAAATATTATTTTAAAAAAAAACAATGGACCCAGGACTGTGCCCTGTGGAACCGCACTGAGAATCTCCTTCCATTGTGATTTGCACCCATTTAATATAACCCTTTGCTGACGTCCTGAAAGCCACATTTCTATCCAATCCAGAATCTTGCCCCTGATCCCATGAATATTAAGTTGCAACCCTAGTCTTGTGTGGGGGACTTAGTCAAATGCTTTACTGAAATCAAGAAAAGCTACATCTAGCTGTTTGCTCTGATCAAAGCTATCTGTTGCAACATCCAAAAACTCCAGAAGATTAGTTATATGAAGATTAGTTAACACATTGTCAATAAAGGCAAAATATGACGTTTATTACAGTCAGATAAGCTGAAAATGATCCTTATTGGAAGGCGTGCAGAGTTCCATAAAACAAATTATTGGGAACAAATGTGACTCAATTTTGCCAAAACAACCCCAGATATGAATAGGCAAGGCCTTTGGCATCGCAGTTATGTATCATCTGCTGAACAGATTATTTTAGAAATGCTTGAAATTGCGACCCGAATACCACCTATTTTCCCATATGCCAACATGCTAAAGCCAGCTTGCTGTAGAAATGGTGATGTCATGGCTCAAGTGTTGCCAGACAAATTGACAGGCTGATTGGAACCCTGATGCTGATGTATGGATATAATGATAGGGACAGCCTGTGGAGGGAAAGACAGGTAAGAATTGGCATAGGTAATAACTAATTCCGGTGAACTGGCAGCGGTGGGCATCGTTACTAAAAAATGTGGTTCCGTTACTCGTTACTCATAAAAGTAGTTCCGTTACTCGGCACTCCGTTACTTTGCGACAAATTTAACGGAAGTTACTTTAGTCCGTTACTCCGATGCTTTAGTTTAACCCGCGGCAGTGCAGGGGGTGGATGCCACCCCCACCTCCCTCGTTTTTTCGGGAATAACTCGCGTATTTATCAACCGATTGCGATGAAACGTTCAGTACCGTACTTTATAACAATTTGACACGCACTCTGTAAATTGTAAACCTCTACTGCTCATGCCCCGTGGCCTATGGCCTGTATCTCAAGGTCATGTCAGACGCAACTGGCGTCTCGTAGTAACGATGCTTGTAACTTGTGCAGAGTGTTTGTTGTTCAGGAACATATCAACGGGTGTTAACAGGTGACATTTATCGTTTCCACTGAGATCATGATCTCCGATGACCTGATATTACTTTGTTGGCCTCTGGAAGCTTCGAGGGCATTTTGTGACGCTGATTTCAAATTCGACATCCATTTTGCATAATAATATGTTCCACTGGGGTCATGTTCTTACACAGGTCAACCGAGGTCACTAACCTAAGATGACGTTTTGACCTCCCTTGGATTTTAAGAACATTTCACGGCTAAGTATGCTTTGTAGATATCTACGAACTGTACATAATTACAAAACAGCCGTCTGTGTTGGACAAGAATGAATGCAGATATCTAATAGTGATATTAGTTCAAGGTCAAATCAGGTCATCGGGTTAAAGATCAACAGGGACCTAGAGTTCATGGAAATGCATTCCTGTAACGACGAGAAATGTGCTGCATTTTTATTAACGACTAGCTTGATTAGAAGTCAATCTCTTTACACACAAACTCACACGATTTGGATTATTTGGATCTGGGTCATTGACTTGACCTCAGAGGTCACCTAATGACCCAGGACCTTAAATTCGGGTATCACCGAATTCCTCTCATCACAAGTAATACTCTCGTTTTTCAATCGAAGATCACAATTCAGCTTGGTATAGTCACCTCAAGCAACATTGATTGAGTGTGGTGAACCACTCCATCTCGATGGAGAGCGGCCACTATACTACCTGTCTGTGTCAACACAGGCAGCTGGTGCGAGTCGACGACCACCAGCTGAACAGCGCAGAGCTCAGAGCTCAGCCGCCCACATCCCCTTGTACTCGGCCTTGGAACAGGTACCGCGAGGATTTTGTTTAGGATGAGAGGTAGATTGATCTGACGGACAATAGCAAGTTAACAGCCCGAAATAAAATGTCGCCCCGGAACAAGGTCAGCGAAGAGGTCCATTCAAATGAAAGATTCGCTTTTGCGTTTCGTCGCGCAATCTGTTGGGATCGTAATCAGGTCGCTGCATCTTGTAGAATAGCAATCCTGCTGTTTTGCATCTTGAATCCCTTCCTTGGATACACGTACACTGCATTCTGCAGCGTATTGGTGTCAGGTAATTTTTAACGAGTGCATTTGTTATAGCAAAACAAAACGTACAATTGAATATGTAATCAATGAACTTACCACGTTATTTAGCTTCATTTGGAATAACATTCCATGCGTCCTTGGGCCCTTTTCAGCCCTTCAACCTCGATTGGTTCTTTGCCACCTACCGGCAGAAACCGACACTACAAGGCCATTGGCCGGAAGTCAGCCAAAAAGGACCGGAGAGAAACTCGATTTGTGTGGCTTTGAAGCAACGCAGAGAAACGCGAGTGGTACTGTTTGATTTCCTACGGTGTTCTCTTTACTACCTGTGGCTGACAGGAACATACGGTTTACTACCGGTGGCTGACAGGAACATACGGTGATCCACAAATGTGCTATACGGTGATTTTGCGAAAAAGTGGCAAAATAATCGAAAAATTGGGCACCTTTATTCATCTGGGCCACCTAAAAAAGATCGAATTTTGACATAGGTATAAAAAACGTGACCAGCGCTCTCGATTACATCGAATATGCATTATGGGGCAGAGATTATCGGAAAAAGCGTATATCGGGGGCCACCCTATTGGACATGCATGATTTTTAAGCAACATCCACCAAACACGGTGTTAACATAAAAGTCACCAGTCAACGTTGCCCGAAATGGGCGGAAAAAAAAACTGAACACAAAATAAAACGTACTCATGCGATGTCATTCGATTGAAAATTGTCTGCACTTCATCTGGCTAAAATTCACAAGAAAAAACGACGGGATTTTGCGCCAGGAGTGTCCAAATGCACGTGACGGGGCAACAAAATGTAATATGACGTCATGATTTCACCGCCTCCTGCCGCCCCTTAGAAACTGTCTGACTGCAGTCACGGGGCAGTCACTGCCACGTGATCGGCTTTATCAAGAGTGTGTACTCATTTTGTCCTGTGACGATCCCTGCCTCCTCTGTATGATGTTTTTACCGGACACCTCCGATTTTGGGGTTCGGCGTGATGACGCCGTTTCACCTCTCCGTTAATGGAGTTACAACCTGGAGGTCAGATAGGTGTCGTTTGGCATGACCCGCTCATCGCTACATCTTTGGCCAAAAATCCCAGAGAAAATGTCGTATCATAATCCCAGTAAAGTCATGGCGTCATATTACATTGTTTGACAATTCACGTGTGACAATGGTGGTTGCGTCACGTGCGAAAAATGGACAACGACAATCACGTGGACACCCCTGGCGCAAAATCACGTCGTTTTCTTCTTTGGGATTTTTAGCCAAATGAGGTGCAGACAATTTGCAAGTGAATGACATCGCATACGTCGCATCGCATACGTACGTTTTAATTATTTCCTTTTTCGGCCGATTGCGAGCTTCGTTGACTAATTACACGGTCATGAATATTGAGCTCTCTTGAATATGCGAATTGACAAATCAGATAGAATGGCATTGAATTGCAAAAGGCTGGTTGTTGCGTCACTTGAAAGGCGATCTTAGGACGCCTCAGAACATAAATTGAATGACTTCGAACGCCCTGTGTGCACATATTCCTGTCACCTGGGTTGAGTTGAACTGAGTTGGGCTGAGTTGTGCGCCGCGCCGCCGCCTCGCCGGCCAGACCGACAGCGTCCGGCCGCCTCACGGTCATCGGCCATCAGCACATCGGAGCCGCCGGCCTCCGCTGCCTCCGCCGCTGCCGCCGCCGCCGCCGCCCGGCTCTGCCGCACTGGAGAGCGGACTGTGTAACCTGCGCTGTGAGCGGCGACCTCTCTGAGCTGACCTGACCCCGTCTGGCCGCCAGGTCGCCGCCATGCTGATCAAGGTGAAGACGCTCACTGGCAAGGAGATCGAGATCGACATCGAGCCCACTGACAAGGTGGAGCGCATCAAGGAACGGGTCGAGGAGAAGGAGGGCATCCCGCCGCCGCAGCAGCGGCTCATCTTCTCCGGAAAACAGATGAACGATGAGAAAACGGCGGCCGACTACAAGGTGCAGGGCGGCTCCGTGCTGCATCTGGTGCTGGCGCTGCGCGGCGGACAATGACAGAAGTTGGGGTTCGCTCGCGGAGCGATAGGTGGCTCTGCTGTCGCGCGGCGGCGAAGGGACGCGGCCGTGGAGGAAGCCGGCGGTGATGTGACGGGGTGTCCAGACATTGGTGATAACGGAGTCGCGCGTGCTCCGGGGATGGTGTGGCGCGGTTGGTGACCTTGCGGGGCGGAGAAGAGCAGGGCAGCGCGTGGCACGGCTGGCGAGAACACGCGTCTGTGGAAGGACGGTCAAGCAGTCCAGGTCGCCACGTCCTGCAAGAGAAGGCGTTGCTGTCCTGCTGCGGAAGAGCTCTGCTCTGAACGTGGCGCTGATATTCCGTACGGATGGCGAGATTGTGTAAATTGTCAGCTGAAACACTATTGCTTTATTCACGTTTGGTAGTTTGTCCTTTTGTGGTGTAAAATACAGATCAAAATGTGAATGTTTTGTATATAGAAAACTGAGATGAAGAGAGGTAATATTGGCGCAGCCGTCAGCACTGGGTTGCTGTTCTGGACAAATCAGCTACTTAGGGAAATTGATGGGTTGTGTATAAAATATGTAGCTATGCGATATACCTATACAATATGAAGCACAGAGATAAAAGTGAACCACCCTTATCGGGGGTATTATTAGACCATCGTGCAGCTATGATTCAGAACATTAGGAGCCACTCCAGAACGCAGCCGACTGAGCTACGCGGCGTCGCTATTTAATTAATTACTGATTGCCATCGCGTCAGGTGAGTGTCGCATAACTCGATGCGAAGACGGCGGACACGACTCACGTTATCACTGAGACGCTGGCGTCGCGAGGTAATGAGTTGTCTGCTGGGCTTTCATAGGCGGGGTAATGAGTTGTCTGCTGGGCTTTCATAGGCGAGGTAATGAGTTGTCCGCTGGGGTTTCATAGGCGGGGTAATGAGTTGTCCGCTGGGGTTTCATAGGCGGGGTAATGAGTTGTCTGCTGGGGTTTCATAGGCGAGGTAATGAGTTGTCTGCTGGGCTTTCATAGGCGAGGTAATGAGTTGTCTGCTGGGCTTTCATAGGCGAGGGTAATGAGTTGTCCGCTGGGGTTTCATAGGCGGGGTAATGAGTTGTCCGCTGGGGTTTCATAGGCGGGGTAATGAGTTGTCTGCTGGGCTTTCATAGGCGGGGTAATGAGTTGTCTGCTGGGGTTTCATAGGCGGGGTAATGAGTTGTCTGCTGGGCTTTCATAGAGGTATTTGATGACTTTGTGAGCTTGGTTGATTCTTCAAGTTGCGAGTTAATTTGAGTTATTTAATGCATCCTCAACCTGCCCCGTATCAACAATAACACCGTCACATATGATTGATCCAGGTTTGCAATGTCGATGTGTGTTGTAGACGCTGTATAACCGCACCAGTTGCAGCACCCCCTGTCCTAAACCAGCGCCACCACAGTGCCGATGGAACTTGGTATGGTATCTGCCGTGTCTCACTCAAACTCCCAATCAAACCGATGATCAGACACACGTCCACACCAGCCATCACTCTGCCGCTCTGCCACAGGTGCCGCCATGTGCATTTCTCCACGACCAGCCATCACTCTGCCCCTCTGCCACAGGTGCCGCCATGGCATTTCTCCACGACCAGCCATCACTCTGCCCCTCTGCCACAGGTACCGCCAAGTGCATTTCTCCACACCAGCCATCACTCTGCCGCTCTGCCACAGGTGCCGCCATGTGCATTTCTCCACACCAGCCATCACTCTGCCGCTCTGCCACAGGTGCCGCCATGTGCATTTCTCCACACCAGCCATCACTCTGCCGCTCTGCCACAGGTGCCGCCATGTGCATTTCTCCACGGCCAGTCAGCGACTCGCCGCCGCCGAGCGGCGTCCTGGCCGCCGCGCGCGCACCTGACCGAGCGGCACTGGTCCCCTCTCCTGCGCGCCTGTCTCAAACCGCGCCACGCCCACCAACTGTGCAGTACTGGTGTTGGCGCTCCGCGCTGCGGTGGGACCACGCGCCTCCCGGCCGGACACCGTACCTCGTCTGGCTCGCGACGTCCTGGAGCACGTGTCTATCAGCGGCCTGTACGGGTCGCAGAACGCGGCCATGTGTGGAGCGCTGGCGGAGCTGCGGCCGCCCGACGGTCAAATCGAGGAAGGCCAGGGGACCTTCCTCGATTTTCTGACCGAGCGGTGTGAAGCTGCCGCGCTGGGAGAGGCGGACGTCGAGCCGGTGGTGCGCAGACACTGCGCGGCGTTTCTGGGCGAACTGCACGCGGCTGAGGTGACGCCGCCTGAGCGCATGTGGCGCTGGCTGGCGCGCCTGGAGCCTCGAGGACAGGGAGGCGCCGGATGCTGCCCGGATCGACAGTCTTTGCGCCCTGCTGGCCACTGGTGATCGGCTTTAGACGCGGCAGCAACAGCGGCGGCAGCAACAGCAACGGCAGCAACAGCGGCGGCAGCAACAGCGACGGCAGCAACAGCGGCAGCGGCGGCGGCGGCGTCGGCGGCGACGACAACGACGACAACGACGACAGCGACGACGGCGGCGGATGTCGGGAAGGCTGTTGAGGGAATGGAGTTGCCGCTGGACGGCCTGTTTGTGCGTCTGTCGCGTCTGGCGTCTGTACCCGGCTGGACACGCGGCTCCGCTGTCTGCTGCTGGACACAGTGGAGCTACGGGAGCGCGGCTGGCGGCGGCGCGCACACGTCGTCTGCCCACAGCCCATCGACGAGCTGCGGGCGGCGGCCCGAGGCGGAGGCGCCGGCCACCACCGGACGCCGGCGGAGACGCAGACACCGTCGGCAGCCTCGGGTCACGTGACCGGGGTCGGCAGCGGGCGGGACTGGGTTCTACGAAGGGGGCAGTGTGTGGACATGACAGGCAGATACTCGACGAAGCACATGTTCGGTGTTTGAGAGAGCGACTTGAGTTAATGATTTACACTTGTGAATTGTGACCAATGAACTATGAAGCCCGATATTTCACGATCTGAAATACTCTTCAGTTGCCACAGCTGGTTGACATTTCTAGGTGCCTACCAGCATGCTGTATTGTTCTTCTTGGGCTGAATGCGTCATTGCAACTTTAATAGTTCGAGCAGGGGCGAAGCACGCTCAGCTATCGTTGTTATGGTAACGCTCAAAAGATTGGTCGAACGAAGACTGCGCTACGAACGACACAGGCGAGTTTGTTGTCTTTTGTGTGACTCTATTTACGTGTGCTGTGCTGTTCCGACTCTTCTAAGTTTTATAAGCGCAGGATTCTCGAGAACGATCTCGAGAAATATACTTGGGATAAGCAATGTTTAGAAGCAGCTGTGTAGGATGTTTTGAAATCAAGGTGATGAGGGAAGGTGAATCAGCGTTACGAGGGACCGAACGAAAAAAATAGAACTCTGCTATTGTGTGTTTTCTCGGTATGAAGAGGGGCATAACTAGATGCAAATTTGTTCTGCGACTTTATCGGTAGTTGGCGGCCTTTATGAATCTGAGTGGTGCTGGCTGGTAAGATATTTGTATGGCCGGGCAGTGGCGGCACGCAGGATTCCATTTGGGGGGAGGGGCAGAGCCTAAGAGCGTGCCCCTTGTGTGCAGGCCCCACCCGTTTTTTTTTTTAAAATAGAAAACTAAGCGGATTTCGGTCACTTGTTTTTTAGCGGGCCCTCTACAGCATGGGATCTGAGACATGATAATTGTCTCGTCAATGTCGTGTAAGGTGACTGCGTGT
>JAXIVJ010019720.1:0-10000 GCA_036785665.1 Chirona hameri | reverse complement strand
ATCACATCACGCGACGAAACCGGGCGAATATCGTCGAAGCAATGTTTCTCTCCTTTGCGAAGTTTGTAGTTGTTTGCTTTCTCTTTCGATCTGGCAGCATTGATTTGAAAGCATAGGCTCCATTTCTTTTCTTCTTCTTTTTGGAGGAGGGTGGCTCTCATCCCCAAAAGGTGCCCTCGGCGTCGGCCCCCCCACAGCCGAGGGTACCTTTAAATAACCGATTTCGCCGCAAATCGAAGGGCTAAATATAGGACTGTGTGACATCATTTAGCCGACACGACCGGTAATTATCTCCAAAACATTCCGACGTTGAGCCGAAATCAGCCCGATGCTTGGTATAGGACGTCGTCCCGAATGTGGTGTATTTCGTTTCGAAACCAATATGTCACGTTGTTGTGGTATGAGCATCATTCGAAAGTAAAACAACGTTCAAAACGCATAGCAATGATTCCAATTATTTACGTCTAACCGTAGTATGCAAGATGAGTTGGACGGTAACCGGCAATAGACGGTAACAACTAGGTAACAACTACTTTCAGTTTCGCTGCCTCGTTTTCCATTCCAAGGGAGACCGTTTTTCATTTCAAGGGATATTACATGGGGTTGACTTGCACTGATGCAAATTATAAATGGATGAGGACTTAAAAATTGCATCGGCTATTTTATCTTCGCCTAACGAAATAGTTTTTTAATCGAAAATGAGACGCCTCACAAAATGATGAAAATGCTATTAGCCGATTTCACGAAGGATTATTGCGCAGAACATATTCTGAAAAGTTTCTGAAAAGTTTTAAAAAGTTTTGGTTTAAAAGTCTTGGTAGCCGTTTTCACGAAGGATTATTGCGCTGTAAAGTTTCTATTTTTTAAAGTTTTGAAAAACTAGCCAACTTTTACATGCGGTTTTTGGCTAGGAATGTCCCTCATAATTGTGTAATATGTTAGTAAGAATAAAATATGTTGACAAAGTGTCGGTTTAGTCGTAATAAGCAAGATAAGTATTGATATAATCTTCCTGAAAAGTTTCAGGAAGATTCTATCAATACTTATCTTGCTTATTACCACCAAACCGCAATTTTTCAACATATTTTATTCTTACCAACATATTACAAAATTATGAGGGACATTCCTAGCCAAAAATCGCATGCAAAAGTTGTGTAGTTCTTCAAAAGTTTCAGAATCTTTCAGAAACTTTTCAGCGCAAAAATCCTTCGTGAAAACGGCTAATATAAAGGTCTTAAGTATAAAAGTCTTATAAAAGTCTTCAAACGACTCGTTTAAAGACTTTTTATAAGACTTTTATACTTAAGACTTTAATACCAAAATTTTCAAAACTTTTCAGAAACTTTTCATAATCTTTTGGACGCAATAATCCTTCGTGAAAACGCTGCTATTGCTATTTTACTGTGTAAGGGATATGATGGCTCAAATTGAGCGTTTTGCCCCACTACGGATCCCAAAAACGTTGGTTTGAAGGGCTGTCTCAAAACCCGTCTGACTTCGTTTTCTTTTATATTAATCCGCGCCGTGCCGGGGGCGCACGGCGCGTTGGGGAGGGGGGGGGGGGTGGGTTGGAAAGCACCCCATTTTTTTCGGGAATAGCAGGGCAAGGGAGGCGTGCAGCGCCACCGTATTTGACACATCTGTTTGTGCATGAATTACGCGCTTTCGAAACATTTTTGACCTCGTGTCATCTCAGGTGAGGTCACATCAGGGCACGTGACGTCACCAGGTCACGTCAAGTGGCCCAACCTCCAAAGAAGTTTGTGGTCGAGTCACAGTCACAGTGTTTGACGGAGCGATGTTGAACTTACAGGATGTAATGAGGCCACAAGGACATACCTGAAATTCTGTTATCTCGGATTTGTATATCGATGACCTGAGGTCAGGCCGATCTGGTTACCTCCCCAATATAAGTCAACGGGAAAATATGAAAATGCTTCATATTAGAACACCAATCAGATCTGACCAATTGTTTCAATAACATGTTATTATAGGTCATTCTCGATAACCCAAGCGCAATGTTTATTAGTGACCCCAACAAGGCCAGCTGGGGTCATCTGAGGTCACCAGCACTTTCTGTTAATAAATTGTAATGCAATACAGATATACTGTGAGACTGCTACCACTGTTTATATCGTCGAAACGCGTCCGAAAATGAGCAACATGATGATTATGTGAGCTACCTGGGCTACTGCATGACCTGGGATGACCTTGATATAAGGTCAAATTTTGAATTTGACCTTGCCCGATCATCATGGACATGGTTTGAAGTGCATGGCGAGAAGAACACGATAACGGCAAAATGCCTACCTATCGTTTGCCTAGCTTTATAAGAAAAGAAGTGATGTACTCATTTTTTTTAACAAAAACAGCGTGACCTCTGGTGACTTCTGGAGCCTATACTATTAATCTGATCTGAAAATGGAGTACACCCAAGCAATGTCCTATTTAAGCGATTTTCTTTGATTTTTCAGTTTGTTCCTAGCTATCGCAGTACCTAAAACTTGTGATTTTGATCTTTGATGAACTCTGATGGTGACCTCAATAATGACCTGAACCAAAAATGTGTATATGTCAGATGGTTCTGCTTGCCATAATGGTGAAGTAAATATAAACTGGATTGATCAATAACATGGCAATAATTTTTCCCGCTAATTTCGACCATTGTTTACATAAACAAAAGATTACCATGTTATTGATCATTCCAGTTTATATTTACTGAACCAAAAATAGCCGAAATAAATTATATATCAATTTTGACAAGCTGTCTAACGTTATTTTTTGTTTTTGCCTAATCACCATTGGAAGTGAGTTCGAAGAGGGCGTTCAGATACCTCCCCTGGTAATACTAGGTGGCGCCGAGTACCGACAGGGTGCGGGTTAAGAACTGCTTAAAAAACATCATCCCTTGTATAAGCTGTTTAGATCTTCCTATAAAATCAGAAAATGTGTTAATTTTCGGCCGATTTCAGTTGTTTTGGTAAAGGTATGGCGCCGATGGATCCCTTTGATCCGTTCCTGCTCGTCCCCCCCTGCCCCAATCGGTTTCAAAAATTGTCAAAAATGTGTTGGCATTTAGATGGCCCCTTCCGGTTGTAGAGGGCCCTCTGCCGGCCTTTTAGGGCCCTGCCAATCTGTAGAGGGTCCCTGCCGATCTGGAGAGGACCATCTGCCGGTCTTTAGAGGGCCCTGCCGATCTGTAGAGCTCCCTGCCAATCTGTAGAGGGCCTGTTCCGGCATTTAGAGGGCCCTGTGGACCTGCAGAAGGCCCTCTTCCAGCCTTTAGGGGCCATGTCGTTCTGCAGAGTGCCCCAGCCAATCTATAGAGGGCCCTCTGCCGGCCTTTAGAGGCCCCTGCCAGCCTTTAGAGGACCCTGCCGATTTGTAGATCGCCGTGCCAATCTGTAGAGGGCCGCTACCGGCATTTAGAGGGTCCTGTCGACCGCAGAAGGCCCTCTTCCAGCCTTTAGGGGCCCTGCCGTTCTGCAGAGTGCCCCAGCCAATCTATAGAGGGCCCTCTGTCGGCCTTTAGAGGGCCCTGTCGACCTTTAGAGGGCTTTGCCGATCTGTACAGGACTCTGCTGGCCTTTAGAGGGTCATGCGGTGGTAGAGGTGGTCTGTCGGGCGAGCGCCGGTGAGACCCTCGAAGGAAAACCAGTGAAAGTTCTCATTGTTTTTCAGTGTATGCTAGTATCGTCTGAGAGGAGTACAAGGCTTTGATAATGTAGGCTTTGACTTTGACTCGAACTCGGGCTGCCACTACCAGAAAAGGTCAGAAGCCCAGCGCTCTCCCACTGAGCTACAGGGGCGGACAAATTGCCCGTTTCCGCACTATCAAAGGCTATTTATATTGGTGTCATAATTCCTACCCCATAATCCAGATCACTGCACAATAATTTAGATGGGACGGAATTAATGCATTGTACTACAATAGAAGTTGCTGTGAGGATAAATAAAGCTTGGATATTCCGATAACTTCTATATATTACGGCGTATCACACATATTGGACTATATATATGACAATTCCATTTACGATTTTCATCTACAAAAACTCCTAAGTATTTAATGCATGGGTTTCTCGTGATTGGTGTATCATATTTTAAGACTATGTCAATATCTTGTCACGTCACTGATCTTGAATAGATTTTGTAACTTGTCTTTGATGCATTTAGTGATAATATATTTACATGGAACAACTCGTTATTTTTGGAATTAATTCGTTAATCTTTATTTGCAGCTCTTCAACATTTCTAGCTTGAATATAAATTGCCGTATATCATCAGCAAATAAGTAAAAGGTATCGATTTCCGTTGTATTGCTGATGTCATTAATATAGAGAATAAATAAAGGAGGACCTAAAATTGAACCCTGTGGGACGCCAATTTTCATCATTTGTTTCTTAGATGCAATCTCATCTATTATTACCATTGTATGCCTCTTATTAATATATGACTATCGTGTTGTAGAAACCCCTCGTATCACAATGCGGTGTATTTTTTCAAGAAAATTGCCAAGCAAACTGTATCCAAAGCTTTCAGTAAATCAAGGTGGAGCATGTTATTTCGTTATTTTGTAGAAATGTTGTCAACTTCATCGTACATTTGAACAATCGGCATGTACGCACTGTGTTTTTTTCCTGAATCCGAATTGAAGAAGATTCAGGATAATATTTGCATTAACCCGCGCCCCGCTGGAGGTGGCAGAATCTGCCTCCCCTCCCGGAGTTTCTCAATAACTTGAAAACAATGATAGATATCGACGTCAATCCTTCAGTACCTTATGCTGCATCAATTCTACGTCTTATCACAACATTTCAATGAAAATGGTGGATTACCTTGGGGGATAATGACGTTTTAATCACATCATGTCATGTATTTTTGGGTGGAAAACAATACATGCTTGAAAAATCATAGACATTCGAGTTTTGACGAAATTCGGAAGAAAAAATAAAATAACAAAATAACAAAATATTAAAAATGACTATCTCGGATTTGCGAAATTTTGTGTTCTTTTACTCCCAAAAATAAAAAAAATAAACTTGTTTTTCGTTGTCGGAAACTTATTTGTCGTTGTTTTACAACATACAACGTACTGTACTGTTTTAATGATGTGGGCCCCCTTGGCTACGAGGGCCCCTCTGGTCCCATTTCCCCCCCCCCCTCCCCCCACCCCCTGGGCGAAATCCTCCCTACGCCCTTGACCACAGTCATAGTTTTTAGATGATCGGTTTTACACTTACAGGATTGCATAAGGTCATATGTATCTACAATTCGTTTACCTTGGATTTTGTATATCAGCGACCTAAGGTCGGGTCAATTTGGTGTCCCCATTATAAGTCAATGGGGAAATATTCAAATGCTTCCTATTCCAAAGACACGCAGGATATCAGTCTAATTCCTTCTGGATCATGTTATTATAGGCCATTCTTGATGACCTAGGTGCCATTTTTGTTCACTGACCCCTACAGGGTCAGCCGTGGTCATCCGAGGTCACCAACAGTTGTATGTCAATAACTCTCGACATAATGACGATAGAGAAGTGAAACTGACACCAATGTGTTTGTCTCATCGAGGTACGTCTTCCCATATGCAACATGACCTACTTGGGTCACCACTTGACCTTAACCTGAAGTCAAATTTTGAAGTTGACCTAACCTAGTCCACACTAATATGGGTCGAAGCGCCGTTACGAGAAAAACACGATGGCATCAGACTGAAGCAGCGAAAGCTGTACGTATTACAGAGTTAAGGGAGAAAATTTCGCGCTGATTCGAGCGAGCATATTTTGGCGTGAGAGGAATGGTAAGATCGCTTCTGAAAGATAGAGAAATCATGACATTTTATCCTGAATTTGTGCCTCCATGTTCTTTCCAAACTTGCCGAGACGATTCGAACCAACCTTCTCCAAGTAGTTGTGTAAGTATCCAGTGCAACACTTTACCAAGCAACATTACCTGGGTATATGATTGAATAGGTAACAGCGACCGGAGACGGAAAGTGCATACCTGAACCTGAGCTGTTATAGTTAGGCAAATCGTACAGTCAATTAACGAAACAAAACTCAGCTCCTTGTCGACGACCAAGTGAACACATCCGAAACTGAAACACATACCCCTGTTCGTTGGCGATCTTGATGCTCCACCAGGGTATCTTGGCTCCTGCTGCCGTCTGTAGCAGGACCAGCCACAGTACCAAGAACCTCCAACGGCTGGTCATGGCTGCGCCTCTGTCACCGCCGAGAGTCGGGCCGGGTCGGGCCGGGTCGGGTCGGGCCGGGTCGGGACGGGTCGGGAGGGACTGCCGAGGTGTTGGCTGCCGGGAGGCGCCGACGACTGACGGCGGACGGCTGGGCGCCGCCCCGGTCCCCGCCGCCACCGCCCCCTCCGCCCGTCCGCCCGCCAACGCATCGACGCAGCACGCCAACAGAGCATACCAGCAGAGGGCGCCGTGAGAGAACGCCAACAGAGGACGCCAACAGAGGACGCCAACAGAGCACACCAGCAGAGGGCGCCGTGAGAGGACGCCAAGAGAGGACGCCAACAGAGGACGCCAACAGAGGACGCCAACAGAGCACACCAGCAGAGGGCGCCGTGAGAGGACGCCAAGAGAGGACGCCAACATAGGACGCCAACAGAGGACACCAACAGAGCACACCAGCAGAGGGCGCCGTGAGAGAACGCCAAGAGAGGACGCCAACAGAGGACGCCAACAGAGCACACCAGCAGAGGGCGCCGTGAGAGGACGCCAAGAGAGGACGCCAACAGAGGACGCCAACAGAGTTCACCAACAGAGCACACCAGCAGAGGGCGCCGTGAGAGAACGCCAAGAGAGGACGCCAACAGAGGACGCCAACAGAGGACGCCAACAGAGCACACCAGCAGAGGGCGCCGTGAGAGGACGCCAAGAGAGGACGTCAACAGAGGACGCCAACAGAGGACGCCAACAGAGCACACCAGCAGAAGGCGCCGTGAGAGGACGCCGTGAGAGGACGCCGTGAGAGGACGCCAAGAGAGGACGCCAACAGAGGACACCAACAGAGCACATCAGCAGAGGGCGCCGTGAGAGGACGTCAAGAGAGGACGCCAACAGAGGACGCCAACTGAAGCCAGCAGAGGACGCCAGCAGAGGACGCCAGCAGAGGACGCCAGCAGAGGACGCCAGCAGAGCACGCCAACAGAGCACGCCAACAGGGCACACCAACAGAGCACGCCAACAGAGCACGCCAACAGAGCACACCAACAGAGCACGCCAACAGGGCACGCCAACAGAGCACGCCAACAGAGCACGCCAACAGAGCACGCCAACAGAGCACGCCAACAGAGCACGCCAACAGAGCACACCAACAGAGCACACCAACAGGGCACGCCAACAGGGCACATAGAGATCGCCAGCAGAGGACGCCAACAGAGAAGGCAACATAGGACGCCAGTTGAGGACGCCAACGCCGTGCCGCTGTAGTCGGTGTGCCGAGATTGTACTGCCTGTCAATTGTCAACTGTTGGAGATGCTCCGCGGCTTTAGTTCCTCCCTCTCCTCGGCTCCGCGGCTTTAGTTTATCCCTCTCCTCGGCTCCGCGGCTTTAGTTCCTCCCTCTCCTCGGCTCCGCGGCTTTAGTTTATCCCTCTCCTCGGTTCCGCGGTTTTAGTTTCTACCTCTCCTCGGCTCCGCGGCTTTAGTTCCTCCCTCTCCTCGGCTCCGCGGCTTTAGTTTCTCCCTCTCCTCGGCTCCGCGGCTTTAGTTTCTACCTCTCCTCGGCTCCGCGGCTTTAGTTTCTCCCTCTCCTCGGCTCCGCGGCTTTAGTTTCTCCCTCTCCTCGGCTCCGCGGCTTTAGTTTCTCCCTCTCCTCGGCTCCGCGGCTTTAGTTTCTCCCTCTCCTCGGCTCCGCGGCTTTAGTTTCTCCCTCTCCTCGGTTCTGCGGCTTTAGTTTCTCCCTCTCCTCGGCTCCGCGGCTTTAGTTTCTCCCTCTCCTCGGTTCTGCGGCTTTAGTTTCTCCCTCTCCTCGGCTCCGCGGCTTTAGTTTCTCCCTCTCCTCGGCTCCGCGGCTTTAGTTTCTCCCTCTCCTCGGCTCCGCGGCTTTAGTTTCTCCCTCTCCTCGGCTCCGCGGCTTTAGTTTCTCCCTCTCCTCGGCTCCGCGGCTTTAGTTTCTCCCTCTCCTCGGCTCCGCGGCTTTAGTTTATCCCTCTCCTCGGCTCCGCGGCTTTAGTTTATCCCTCTCCTCGGCTCCGCGGCTTTAGTTTATCCCTCTCCTCGGCTCCGCGGCTTTAGTTTCTCCCTCTCCTCGGCTCCGCGGCTTTAGTTTCTCCCTCTCCTCGGTTCTGCGGCTTTAGTTTCTCCCTCTCCTCGGCTCCGCGGCTTTAGTTTCTCCCTCTCCTCGGTTCCGCGGCTTTAGTTTCTCCCTCTCCTCGGCTCCGCGGCTTTAGTTTCTCCCTCTCCTCGGCTCCGCGGCTTTAATTTCTCCCTCTCCTCGGCGCCTCCGTCCTTCAGTGATGACGTCACATCAGGTGTGTTCTACCGAGATAAACCCGTCAACCGTGTGTTGGAGCTGAACCTGCGGACATGGACATGGACGGGCGGTAGATATGATTAATTATTATGTACTGGCTGATCCAGTGGCGGATCTAGGTTTCGAGTTGGGGGGGGGGGGGACATTTCGCTCCATTTCGTCAGCGAAAAGTTATTGACCGGGGGGGGGGGGGCGGGGGTGTCGGGTCGTCAGCGCAGAGTCGTTGAGCGGGGGGGGGGGGGGAGGGAGTGGCGTCGGATCGTCAGCAGGAAAGGTCTTTGAGCGTGGGGGGAGGGGCTTCGGGTTGTCAGCACGGAAGTTTCGTTGAGAGGGGAGGGGGGTAAATCTCGCCTTCCCGGAACCAAAATCACAACCTCCCGGAACGGTTGGGGATATGCATTTGCCTACCGATTTGTCGTTGGGGGGGGGGGGCAATTGGGGCATTCCAGAACAGATTGACCAAGACAATCTCTAAATAACACACTAAACCTCATATTTCGATAAAACTACGTGTCTGCGGTTATCTGGGCTGTTGATTTACACTGTGATTTTTTCAGCCTCGTCCGTCAAATAGTTTTCGAGTTACAGCCTCGGGCAACTTTGTAATGTCAAACAAACTCAAATTGTCAAAGGACAATATCTCCCATCTAAACCAGTAAAACGCCTTAATCGGCGGTAACCGAGCGGTATGTCTGTTGTCTGTTGGTCTGTTGCTTCCCTGGGACAAACTTCATACAAAATAAGTTGTATTGCATTTGTCATGATCTCCTTTCTCGAATCCGCCAAAAGGGAGTACATCCTGAGCGCTGCATGCTTCATCGTATAAATTAATGCTTAGATAAATCAAGCCATTTTTGATCAATAATTATTTTTGTTCATTTTGACATTTGTTTGTGCCAACTGCCACGCGCTGTGGTACCACCCCTATCAGAGCACACTATACCACAATCAACATTGATTTGATGGTCCTATCCAATTGTGAAAACTCGATCTCGATCGGAGCAGTGGTTGCAAAGTTATTAGCTTCCGAAAAGCGTATGTACGGCCGGTTCAGGCCGGTTCGGGCCGGGTCAAATGTAAATTTGTCTAGTAAGTTGACGGGAAACCTCACGGAGCTTCGCGCCCGCTCGGTAATCATGCAAGTCATATAAACCTACATACCAGTAAAACGCCTTTTTGGGCGATGACCGAGCGGGCGCACTCTGGTAAAGGTAAAACAGGTGTGAAATATGAAACAGTAAGGGAGCACTCGTGGCAGTAACCGCCATTTTAGTCCTCCAGAAAATTGCCAGGTCTCAATGCATGCCAACATACAAATTAAGTTGTATTAAATTGTTCATGATCTTTCTCAAATCCGCCAAAAGGGAGAACGTCCTGAGCGCTGCATGCTTCAGCGTATAAATTAATGCTTAGAATAATACAGCCATTTTTTATCAAGAATAATTTTTGCAATGTTTCTTGTTCATTTCGAAGTTCGCGTGTGCCAATTTCCACGAG
>JAXIVJ010019719.1:0-17799 GCA_036785665.1 Chirona hameri | reverse complement strand
GCTGGCTGGCTGGCTGGCTGGCTGGCTGGCTGGCTGGCTGGCTGGCTGGCTGGCTGGCTGGCTGGCTGGCTGGCTGGCTGGCTGGCTGGCTGGCTGGCTGGCTGGCTGGCTGGCTGGCTGGCTGGCTGGCTGGCTGGCTGGCTGGCTGGCTGGCTGGCTGGCTGGCTGGCTGGCTGGCTGGCTGGCTGGCTGGCTGGCTGGCTGGCTGGCTGGCTGGCTGGCTGTTCTGTCTGTCTGTCTGTCTGTCTGTCTGTCTGTCTGTCTGTCTGTCTGTCTGTCTGTCTGTCTGTCTGTCTGTCTGTCTGTCTGTCTGTCTGTCTGTCTGTCTGTCTGTCTGTCTGTCTGTCTGTCTGTCTGTCTGTCTGTCTGTCTGTCTGTCTGTCTGTCTGTCTGTATGTCTGTCTGTCTGTCTGTCTGTCTGTCTGTGTCTGTCTGTCTGTGTCTGTCTGTCTGTCTGTCTGTCTGTCTGTCTGTCTGTCTGTCTGTCTGTCTGTCTGTCTGTCTGTCTGTCTGTCTGTCTGTCTGTCTGTCTGTCTGTCTGTCTGTCTGTCTGTCTGTCTGTCTGTCTGTCTGTCTGTCTGTCTGTCTGTCTGTCTGTCTGTCTGTCTGTCTGTCTGTCTGTCTGTCTGTGTCTGTCTGTCTGTCTGTCTGTATGTCTGTCTGTCTGTCTGTCTGTCTGTCTGTCTGTCTGTCTGTCTGTCTGTCTGTCTGTCTGTCTGTCTGTCTGTCTGTCTGTCCGCCACGAATTTATATAAATAACCCTCGCCAGTGCAGGGAGGGAGGGGGGAGGGGGTGGTGATGCCACCGGCCACCCCCTCGGTTTTTCAGGAATAACTCGCGTAAATATCAACCGATTGCGATGAAACTTTCAGTACCCTACCTTTGAACAATGTTACACATTTTCTGAAAAATTTGAAGTTGTAGATCACATCAACCGTAACCTTTGACCTGTTTTTCAAGGTCATGTCAGGCGCAACTGGCGTCCCGTAGTATTAATCCTTGTAACTTGTGCAGTTTCATAGTGTTTGTTGTTCAGGAGCATATGCACAGGTGTTTCCAGGTGACAGTTGTGGTTTCCATTGAGATTGTGAACTCGATTGACCTTTTCAGAGGTCAACCGAGGTCACAAACCTCCGATGACCTCATATTACTTTTTTGGCTTCTGGCAGCTTCTAGGACATTTTGTGACGCTTATTTCAAATATGGGATCCATTTTACATAATTATATGTTCCACTGAGGTCATGCGCCCGAACAGGTCAACCGAGCTCACTGACCTAAAATTACCTGACATGACCTGACATGACCTTTTTGGAATTTGTCAGTTTCTAGGACATTTTGTGACGCTGATTTCAAAATTGGCACCCATTTAGCATAATTATATGCTCATTCGGATTCTAGCTCGATTAAATTCAATTTATATGTATTTACAATTTGGTTGAATTTTGGGTCATTGACATGACCTCAGTAGTCATATAATGACCTAGGACCTTAACATCGGATATCAATGGCTTCCTCTCGTGACAAGCAGCACGCTCGTCTTTGAATCGAAGCTCTAGCCTAATTAGGGGCGAAACGCTAGGGGGGGGGGGGGTTGTACCCCCTCCTCCCCCCCTGCACGGTCACGCACTGATCGGACGCAGCACGGGCGAGGGTTAAAGCGGCCATTCTACATTGCAGTACCGCACTGATATTAAGGTTTTCAAACGAGTTTACGGATACTACCGAGTGGTATATAATTCGTACATTTCCAACGCATTTGGTACGATAGTTTTAGACAGTTGTAGGTTGTGCAGTTTTGGGCGAAGGTTTGTGCTGTAACTAACATAGGAGGTATTAATAAATATTTTACCGTAAACAAACAGTTTAAGGATACGGGTTTTACATCGCTTCACTCCAGTCGAAAGCCAATCAGATCCAACCACAGATACTACAGTGTCACAACCAATTAGAAGCAACCACGGAATCACTGTTAAACGAAGGTCACATACGGTACGGCATATATCAATGAACATATACGCTAAGCCGGGGTGGAGTTTTCACGGGTTTAACGTGTGTATAACGGGTGCCATAGGTGCACCACGGGTATAATGTGAGTGCCGGCTATAACCGGTTTATCTCGTGTTCCACAGGGGCACAACGGGTACCACGGGTGTATGTCGGGCACCGTAGGTTTTTGACGGGTACCTCAGGTGTATGAGGGGTACACAAACGTATTATAGGTACGACAGCCGACTATCACTGGCTTGCACCACCACTTGGCCTGTAATCGCCCAGCGGGACGGACGGGTTGGCACTAGTTTCACACTATTTCCAATATTTTTCATGGATGTGGGATCCTTTATGGGATCCTTTATTACTTTATGTATCTCCCTTCACTTGCAACTTTACCTTGTTTCTGATGAGCCGCAATAGTTCTGCAACGCTGTCGCCATAACTTTCTTTCTTCGGCGTTTCGTTTTGTCGTTGTTGAGCTAGATTTTTCAAGCCTTTGTCAAGCCCGGCATCGATGGCCTTGCCGAGCCTGGCCTTCCAGCTGTCGGGCTTAGTTTTTGTTCCACCGAACACCAAGTGGGTGTCCTTTTCCAGTCGTTGGACCAGCTTCTTGTCTTTGCCGCTTTTGGCGAGGTCGCTTACGGCCTGAGGGGAAGAAAATCACATTATGAAGTCACTCTTAGTTAAAATATGCACAGTCGGTCTACTAATGGATCTTCCCTTGCCAACACGTGTTGCTACGGTCGCGATAGGTACAAACAAGGTGCCCCCCCCACTAGTGGATCCAGCCGTCGTGTGTGCGTGTGCGTGTGCGTGTGCGTGTGCGTGTGGCCAGCGACAGCGCCCCTCTGACCAGTGACGGCGCCCCCGCCGTCCAGTGAAGGCGCTCCTCCGACCAGTGACGGCGCCCCTCCGGCGAGTGACGGCGCCCCTCCGACTAGTGACTGTTCTCTTCGGCGAGTGACGGCACCCCTCCGGCCAGTGACTCTCCTTCCGCACGGTGAGGAAGGAGAGGCGCCCCCCCCCCCCTGCAAAATGTCGCTAATATTGGTAGCGACTCCATCGATCGGGTGGCGCCCCTCATGGCAATGACCTGGTCCTTTGTGAATTTCTGCGCACGCCACTGGCTAGAAGTACCTATCTCAACCTAGGTACCTACCTATAGTTTGTTTTATTTTGCTTGCACAATTGCTATTGGGACCGTCGTGAGAATCACACGTGAATTTTGTTCACACCGCTGTCACGCGTCCGGAAAAGTTATTTCCACAAAACCAACGCGTCATTTTTGACAACCATTTGCGCCGAAATAGAGTGTAGATTGGATTCCAAATTGATACCATATGAAGTGTTCTTCCTACATGTAAAAAACCGTTTGTTCGAGCTTCAGTTCCGACTGGCAGCTTGCTGGCCGCTATTTTCTCGTTCAGTTGAGCTTTTAAAGGGAATGTTTCACCTTTGTATTAGTTTTGAACTGAGATAGCCATTATCTTGGAACGTTATTGAAATGTCTAAACTATTCAGGTCATTTTTCCCAAAACTTAACCACGTTTAAGCAATTTAATTTACCATTTGCAAAATGTACCCAGGCTGGTGCAGCCGCTGATTGGCTGACAGCCACTTTGTCAGCGAATCCAACTTTGTCAGCCAATCAGCGGCGGTATATAACTCAATAATGACGTCAGCAGCCCAATTTAAACAAACTTAATTTGTATAAAGTTAATTGAGTTTTCGAGAGAAAAATATCACCATCGTTTTTAGCAGCACTTACTTCATATTTTCGACTACAACCAGCGTATATTTAGCAACTTTCAGAGAGGTGAAACATTCCTTAACCCGGCAGTCACTGGGGTATATTCTGTAACACGACTCACTGGGGGAGGGGCTTTTTTTAGCCCCCCCTGGTATCTTCAGAACCAATGATTGCAGCGGGACGCGCAAGGCGGCATTCGAAAGCGCTCAATGAGAGAAGCCTAACGCAAACTTAAAAAAAATCAAATTAAGGTCACATGTCAGGTCACGGTCAAGTCAAACGTCAAAATCGAGGTATTTGAGTTTATGGACAATACTTGCCATCCATGGCCTTCGATTACGCCTATAATCACCTAAAGTGATGTCAAATGTATGATACATATCCCACATGAGCTAAAGTGAGATTGTTGGAAAAGAGCAAGGTCAAGGTCAGGTCACAAAAGGTTACTACACACAAAATATCTACGAAAGTCATGCAGCACATGGTTTATGGATGCTTTTACGCGTATAATTCGATAGTAGAAGTCATTTTACCACCTGACTTCATTTACGTGAAGTTAGTGTCAAGTTCAGGTCAAGTTCAGGTCACTGAAGGTCAACATTTGAAATTGATTAATCGAAATAAAAAAGGCATATTTCTATATCAGATTTATCTAAAGCAAACAGTGCTGGCATTTATTTGTCTGTATCCGGTCAATAAAATCCCAAAAACGCAATTTCAAAATATGACGTCATGATTTACCCATACTTTATATGTCATGAAAGTAAAAAAAGATGATATAATTTTGAAATTTGGTATGGTAGTTGCCCATATGTTGCTTTCTGATATATATTCCGTTTTTTTCAATATCTTTGAAAAATTTGATTTTGTGAGCATTTTTTCAAAAAAGGTTGTTTTTTTTGGGTCAAAACCCAAATGTTTCGATATTTCGAGATAGCCGGTTTGTAGCCCTTGCAATGTTCTACCTTTTAGCGTTTTTAGATTGCATTTTTCTTCATATGCGGCATTTGTAGGGCCTGGCAAAATTTAGCCGATTTTGGTGCCAAAATCGTGTTTAGTGACGTCACTAAATTCACTATATCTCAAAAACATTCTGACGAAATTTTTTAATTTTTTCCTATAATGTGTGAAAATGATGCCCGGATAGGTACTGAAAGTTTGGCGTCAATATCTGCATTAGTTATTGAGATATGCCTAATATTCCTAAGGGGGGCTAAAAAAAGCCCCCCCAGTGACTCGCGGGTTAAGCCCTGATTTTATGGAAAGAGCCGTGTTTTCCAAAAATAAATCCAGTTTTTACTGTAAATAGCTGTATTTTGACTGCTGCAAAGCCAATTTATACGATAAATTGTTAAAGTTTTGTTTGGGGTGGGGGTGGGGAAAAACGTATTGCCCCCCCTCCCATCCAAGTTGTTTTGGGAGGGGCATGGCATGGTTAGCCCTCCCCTGGATCCGCCAGTGTCCCCACCGTAGGTTGGTGTCCATCGTGGCTGTGAGAGGTGCCTGACCTGGGAGGGGGAGGGAGGGAATGCGGGACGGTGTCGGAATGGAATGCGCCGCGACCCGGGTGGTGGTCAGGGCCGTCTGTCTGGAGGGTCAAGGGGTCACCTGTCCTGAGCTGGCAGAGATCCAACACTGGACACTGGATAACCGTGTTTATCGCATCAGCCCAAATAGCTCAGTCAGTATAGCTGTCGACTCCCAGCATATTCGTAGCTCAGTCGTGGGTTCGAACCGCGCTGGCACTGGGCGTTTTTACGTGGATTTCATTCCTTAATCATGCCACGTGTCATGTGCAATGTAGAACCCCGAAATTACGAATGCAAACGTCCACCTGATGATTCTACGCGAAAACAAAAACCAATGCAGTGCGCCTCGCACATGTCGCTCCTTACTTCACGTTCCGCCATCAAACTCGGGCAGGTTTATATCCACGATATCTGACGACGTTAGCGACGATTTCTGCGACGAAGGATTTAAAACCATAGGACTATGAAGCATCAGCTGATAAAGCATCTGACTGGCTACGTGTTTAAATTTGACCTTGACCTTGAGATCAGGCCAAAATCTCGACACTTTATTTGTTGGGGTCATGCAAATTTATCAATGGTCGCAATCAACTTGACGAATAACCATCGCCGAACTGCAATATTAATTTCGCAGACGACATCTGTGATGACGGTATCGGTCAACTTGAGATAAAAATATTCGTCTTAAAGTATTAACGACTAAGCCCGTGTCGTGTTCACAATTGCGGGCTATATTCGCATCAATTGCATACTTAACAATGCTTCACAGATATACGGTTTTCTTAAAAATGGTCATCCCAGACATCGTCTGGGATGACCATTGTACATCGTGATGTACAATGGTGAACATCGTGATGTACAATGGTGAACATCGTGATGTACAATGGTGAACATCGTGATGTACAATGGTGAACATCGTGATGTACAATGGTGAACATCGTGATGTACAATGGTGAACATCGTGATGTACAATGGTGAACATCGTGATGTACAATGGTGAACATCGTGATGTACAATGGTGAACATCGTGATGTACAATGGTGAACATCGTGATGTACAATGGTGAACATCGTGATGTACAATGGTGAACATCGTGATGTACAGATGTATTTGTCATGGATCCACATCTTTGCGGTGGCTTTTCACCAGACACGTCAAATGAAATTAAAACAACGACAGTTAAAAAGGTATGGCAATCGCCTAAGCCGAACATATTCCGAACATATATGGTGTCAGATTGTGAAAATGACTGCTACTATCGAATTATACGTGTAAAATAACCCATACAACATGTGTCGCATGGCTTTCGTAGACCTGTGACCTTTTGTGACCTGACCTGACCTTGAACTTTGCTTACAATTTCACTTTTGCTTTTGCGGGTTATGCATTATGCCTTTGAGAGCACTTTGTGCGATAATAGTCGCAATCTAAGCCTTTGGATGGAAAGTATGGCCCGAAAACTCAAGTATCTAAATTTTATCTTTGACCTGACCGTGACTTGACATGTGATCTTATTTGCAACATTTTGTGTAGGCTGTGGATGCGACTCATTGAAAGCTTTCGATTGCCGCCTTGCGCGTCTCGCTGCGGTTATTGGTTCGGAAGATAACCAGAGTGGTGAAAAACGCCCCCCCTCTCCCCCAAGGCAATGGCGTTCAGCTGAGACCCCAGCCAATGCCGCGTTAACCCGGCATTGGCTGGGGTCTCAGCCGAACACCATCGCTATGTGCAAAATATCTACGAAAATCATGCAACACATTTTTTATGGGTTATTTTCCACGTAGAATTCGATAATGATGGTCATTTTACCACCTTACTTCATGTGCGTGAAGTTAGTGTCAAGTTCAGGTCAAGTTCAGGTCACTGAAGTTCCAAATTTGAAATTGACAAATATAAATATGAAAGGCACGTTTCTTGACTAGTTTTGTCTCAGAAATACAGTACGGGTATTTATTTGTCTGTAGCTGGTCAATAAAAGCAAAAAAAACGCAATTTTAGAATATGACGTCAAGAGTTACCCATACTTTATTTGCCATAAGTCAGTAAAAAATGAATATATAACTTACAAATTTGGCATGGAAGTTGCCCATATGTAGTTCTCTGATATAAATCCCATTTTTTTAATATTGAAAAAACAAAAATATTATGTGGTGATTTTTACAATTTTTTTTTTCATTTTGGGGGTCAAAAACCAAAATTGTCAAAAATTACGAGATATCTATGTTGTAGCCCTGCCATTTGCTATCTTTTGACGCCCCCCGGCTCGGCGCGGGTTAACACGCGCAGTGAGGGGGGCACATTTTGGGCCACCCCACATGTTTTTCACGGATAGCTCAAAAACGAAGTGGAACAGGGCGGTGGTGTTGGTGCGACATTTAAGCCAACACAAAAGCGGATCCTTTGACGCCTACCAATTGAAAATCGGTTTGTCAATTTTTGAGTTATATTGATTTACAGTCTAAGATGGCGGCCAGAATCGAGGTCTGCAAAGCGATATCTTCGGAACCAACAGTCGGATCGGGATGATTCAAACGGTATTCGGTGACTAATGTCCATATTCATCCCCGAACTCAACTTTGGACACCCTGCTGGAAGAACTGTGACGTCACAGAGGTCAAATTCCCAAAATGGTGACATTTGGCCAAATTTGACCTTCGTGACCTCATTTGACCTTGAAGAAATTAACCTAGTCACCTCAAATTTTTAGAAAATGTAGATCATCATAGCACCTACCTGTCCTGTAAGTTTCAGAATTCTAACTTTCATACTTTCTGAGATCATCATGGATCTTGCTGATTTTTTTTTGTAGCTGAGTTTACAGCAATTATACATAGGCTGCAAAATATTCGTTGAAATTGGTTGAGAAATTTGGGAAATAATGACGTTTTGATGACGTCATGTTGGTAAAAATTTAGAAATATTTGAAAAATCGTAGAAAAAAGAGTTTTAAAGCAAATTGCAAACGCAATTCACCAAAGATACAAAATGGCATTCTCTTTAAAAATGCATTCTCAGATTTTCAAAATTTTGTTTTTTTGACCCCTAAAATTAAAAAAACAAATGATGAATTGAAAATAAAAAATAATTGAAATTAATTTTCAAAGATATTAGAAAAACCGGAATATATGTGAGATAACTGAGTATGAACAATGCTCATACCAAATTTCAAAGCAATATCTTTATTTTTGACTGAGTGATGGCTCCCTAAGTGTAAGAAACTGATGACGTCATTTTTAAAAATAACTTTTTTTGACCTTTTTTGACAAGATACGAACACATAATTACATTTTCTGTATCTTTGAGCCAAAACTGGTCTAGGAGCATGCCTTTTTATTAACATTTATCAATTTCTCATTTTGAGGTTTTCTGAAGAGCAAAATCGCTGTTCTGGACGTGATAAATCCGAGGCAATTCACTTGACCTGGAAGGTCATCTGTTGACCTGAAACCTAAAAATCGCATACTGTTAGATTCCTCTCATGACAAGCAACATGCTGGTACTCACCGCATTGCTCTAAGTTGCGTAGATTGGAAGATAACAGTGGGGGCCTGTCAGGCATCCCCCCCCCGTAGGGCGAAGGTGAAAAAAGCTCCCGTAGGGCGAGGGTTAAAAAATGAATATATGTTGGAGAACCACATATGGAAAATACCCAAACCCGATTTTAAAGCAATATCTTTATTTTTGACTGACTTATGGCTCCCTAAGTATGAGTAACTCATGACGTCAAATTTTGAAATTGCGTTTGTTGGCTTTTACTGACCAGATACAGACACATTCATGAAATCATTGCAATTCTAGGATCAAACTGGTCTAGAAACACGCCTTGTTTTATTTAGATTTATCAATTTCAAATTTTGACCTTGTGACCTGACCTTGACTTTAGCTTGATTGTAACTTCACTTAACACGCGCCCTGGAGGGCGTCAGATAATTACACGCCCTGGAGGGGGAAGGGGGGGGGGTGGATTTCGCCCTAACCCCCTAAGATCTCGAAAACCACGCAATGTAGTGACTAGCGGAAAACGGCGTTAGATAGAATGAGACAAGTTCTATCAAAAGTATCGGTCTTTTTTTAGGTCAGGTCAATATTAAGGTCACCAGAGGTCATCAAAGGTCAGATTTTCCAGTTTTAGGACTTTTTGAGCTCAGGTCATAAGTTTAGGCTCCAGAGGTCATCAAATGTCAAAACGGCTATTTTTTTGGCAAAACTGTTTTTCGCAAAACTTTTCACCTAACAAAGATAAAGCAATACGTTTGACACTATCGTGTTTGTCTCGTCAAGGCACTTCGAAAGAGATTCATGTTGACCAGGTTTGGTCAACTGATAAATTTTACTTCCGGTCAAGGCCAAGTGTCGACCCAATTAGGTCATGTTGCATATTGGGTGACGTGTCTCGATGGGACAAACACATTGGTACCATTTTGACTTCTCTATCTTCATTATGTCGATAGTTATTGACAAAACAGTGTTGGCGGTCACGAAATTGACCTGACCTTAGGTCACCGATATCAGAAATCCGAGATAAGCAAATTTTAGGTATCTATGACCATATAAAGTTCAGCAAATTTAAAACCGGTCGGCCTAAAACTCTGGCCATGGTACTACCGCAAACGTTTGGGAGGTGGGGTCATCACGTGACCTGGTCTGGTGACCTGACCTGAGATGACCCGAGGTCAAGAATTTACATAATGTTGGTAGTTAATTTCCGGACAGGTTTGCAAAAAACGGCGGCGTTGCGCGCCGCCGTTTTTGTGCTATCCTTGAAAAAACCTTAGGGGTGAGCGGATTTCGCACTCTTCCACTCCAGGGCGCGTGTTAAATGAGATGGGATGGTAAAATGACTATCACTATAGAATTATACGTGTAAAATAGCCCATAAACATGTGTCGCATGACTTTTGTAGATCTTCTGCGCATAATTAACTTTTTTACTTGGCCTTGACCTTTGCCAAAAATCTCACTTTTGCTCATGCGGGATGTGTACTATACATTTGCGAGTAGTTCGGGATATCATGGTCGCAATCAAAGGCTTTGTTGCATGGAAAGTAGGGCCGATAAATTCAAATGCCTCGATTTTGAACTTTGACCAGATGACATAAGAACTCATTTAGGAAGTTTCGAGTTGGCTTTGGATGCGTCTCATTGAGAGCTTTCGAATGCCGCCATGCGCGTCTCGCTGCAATCTGTGGTTCCGGAGATAACGATAATGACATTCAGAGTCATCTATTGGTAGGCCGACGAAATATTTCCTACCGGCTATTTCTGACACTCCAATCTGACACTCCATGCCATTAGTGCAAATTTGCCAACGAGCCCATGCTCCGAAACTATTGGACCGATCTGGATGATTTCTTCACTATTCGATCTGGCGTGGTCTAAAACGGTGCCCTTTTATATTTTTTTTTACAGATTGGTCCACTCTAAATAGACCAATTTGGACCAAAACCACCAAAAACCGTTGCCGAAGAGCCCATGCTCCGAAACTATAAGACCGATCTGTGTGATTTCTTCACCATTCGATCCGGCGTGATCTAAAACGGTGCCGTTTCGGGTTTTATACAGATTGGTCCACTCTAAGTGGACCAAATTGGACCAAAACAACACAAAACCGAAATCGACGAGCCCATGCTCCGAAACTATGGGACGATCTGTGCGATTTCTTCACCATTCGATCTGGCGTGGTCCAAAACAGCGCTGTTTTGGGTTTTGTACAGTTTGGTTATGTTTTAATTGGACCAAATTGGAGCAAAACAACCAATAAACGTTGCCGACGAGCCCATGCTCCAAAACTATGGGACCGCTCTGGGCGATTTCTTCAACATTCCATTCGGCGTAGTCGATTGCGGTTCAGACATTCGATTGCGGTCCACTCTAACTGGACCAATTTGTATAAAGCCCAAAACGCGACCGTTTTGGACCACGCCGGATCCAATAGTGAAGAAATCGCCCAGATCAGTCCAGTAATTTCGGAGCATGGGCTCGTCTGCAAATATGTACTACAAGTTTTGGTCCAATTTGGTCCACTTAGAGTGGACCAATCTGTATAAAATCAAAAACGGCACCGTTTCAGACCACACGGAATCGAATGGTGAAAAATCACTCAGATCAGTCCAGTAGTTTCGGAGCATGGGCTCGTCTGGTCGTTTTTTTTAGACCCTCCCTATTCGACACCCACCTGGGACGCACAGACCCGGAATAGGCATTGAAACTTATTTTCGGCGAAAAATAACACCAGCCATCACTATTTACTCGGCGCAGCGCGGTTTCAGGCCTGCCACAACAAACCTACAGCAGCACATTTACAGTCGGTCTGATAATGATCTTCCCTTACCATGTTTTTAAAACTCATCTAATTTCAATTCTGTGTACATGAAGTACTGATTTAACCCTATTTGTAACAGGGGGGGGGGGCGGATTCCGCCCCCCCCCCCCGCTCATGTTTTTCGCAGATATCTCCAGAACAGCTGGGATCAGGCCCATTCAATTGTGGGACTTTTCCTAGAATTGAATTCCGCATTGGAGTCAAAATTTTGAGTTCTTAACCTGAACAGAGGCGGTTCCAGGGCACGGCTTTGGGAGGGTTCGGCGGCGACATTTGGCGATAATACGGAAATGCGATCTTCACGGTTTCTTCCTAACTGCCTCAAGTAAGAGGAAGTTACATCAGTTTACGGTGATTGCAACAAGTGCAAATTGGTTGATGTTAATGAAATATCATAAAAGTTGCATGGCAGAGGCGGTTTCAGGGGCTTGAAAAAGGAGGGGGGGGGGGGGGGTTCCAGGAAGTATTCAATGTTTGGCGGGAAGCCAATAGAGCGATGTAAGAGGCATTTATAGCTATCAAGATGTAAAAGATAGCTTCTCCTTCCATTATTTGTATAATTTATTACATATAGAGTTGCAGGGGCGTGTACAGGCACATGAAAAGGGGGGTGACTGGCATGGTGATGACGATATGCTAGCGATTACGGCGCAATAGACGGTTAGCTTATAATGTTATATGCACATATGAGGCCAGGAGAGAGAATAAAGTATTTTTTTTTGCAGAGGCGCGCTCAGGAATGGAAGAAAGGGGTCATATTATTGCAAAGAAACTAAGATGCATGGGGCTACAATGACATAACATATTGCAGTGTTCGGATGAAATACGCACCACAGGGTACTCTACGAACGATTATAAGATAATAGGCGAGTCCAGGTAGGGTAAAAAGGGGGGAGGACTATGTGAATTGAAGTTGTAAGTGAATTAGTCACGGTTGACTAGTTAGTATCATACTAGCGGATAATATACTTATCAATAGATCTTGCGCCTCCCCAGTTTGGATCCTGAATACACTTATGGCGAAGTACAACATGCAAAAAGGAACTATCTACGATCAGTAACTGATTTATAGTGCTGGGTAGCAACTTGCCTGCGGTTAATATTTTTTCATATTTTACCTCCCTTTTTCACTAACCTGGTACCGCCTATGGCGAAAATATGATTTATAACTGTTTTGTCTAATGCCACAATAACATACCATTTCATTTATCAAAAAAAACAACGTAAAAAAATAGTTGTATTACGCATTTACCTCACCCCCATATTGAGTGGCCTGCACACGCCTATGATTTTTGAATTTTAAAAAGTCACCGCCATATATCAATTTCCAATTCAATCTCTTTCGATTCCCATTGGTTGTGTTCAAATCGGTCGATAAACATGACAAATGTGTTGGATCACAAATACCACTAAAATTTGTAGTTTTTGCCCCCTATTGCCCCCTATAAAAATTTGGATTTTTGTTATGTTTTAGAAATGTATATCGTGTTGAGGGGAACCAAACACCGTTTCATTTGTGAAAATCGGACGGGTAGATCCCGAGATCTCTCGGGGGGGGGGGGGGGCGGAATCCCCCCCCTGTTACAAATAGCGGTAGCCAGGAGCCTGTTATAAATAGGGTGAAGGGAACATGTGGTACCTACCTAGGTAGGTACCACATGTTCCCTTAAATCAGTCCTTCATATGCACATAAGTGAAATTAGATGAGTTATAGAATCATGGTAAGGGAAGTTCATTATTAGACCGACTGTTAATGTATCAATGGTCTTACAGCAACAGCAACGAGGGAATTATTGAAAATGAATCTAAGTGCCTTGAAGAAAAAAAACGGAGTCCCGCCTTGCTTCAATTTTTGGTTCACTTTTTCGATCTTTGTACGAACTTGGCGCGGCCTCTGCGCCAGGAACTGTCGCAGATACACGTTTATGATAAAGAAAACGCAGCTCGTTTCTCGTTTTTTTCCTCTTGTTTTTGTTGCTGCAATTTTTTGCTGTGACTTGTTTATGATAACGGATGGCTCAGAATTGGCCCCAAAAATCGAGCAGTGGCTCGATTTTTATTTATTTATAAGAATGGGCTCAGATGCAGACACATAAATGTCAGCGCTGTATTTATGAGACAAAAATGGTCTAGAAACATGCCTTTTTTACTTAGAGTCATAAATTGCAAATTTTGATCATGTGTCCTGAAATTGACCTGAGCTTGACACTAAATTCACTTAAATGAGGTCAGGTGGTAAAATGACTATCACTTTCGAATGCAACGTGTACAATAGACCATAACACATGTGTTGCATGACTTTCGAAATCTTTTGCGCATAGTGACCTTTGGTGACCTGACCTTGACCTTTGTCAACAATCTCACTTTAGCTCACACGGGATGTGTATTATACATTTCGAAGCACTTTGGTTGAGAATGGTCGCAATCAAAGTCTTTGGATAGAAAGTATGGCCAATAACCTGAAATGCCTCGAATTTTAATTTTGATCCAATCTTGACCTAAAAAAATGTGACCTAAATTCGAAAATTTTGAGTGTGCCTTACATGCGTCTCAATGAGAGTTTTCTAATAACGTTTTGCGCGTCTGGCTGCGTTAATTGGCTCCGGAGATAACAAGGGGTCATGTCTGCCCCTCTCCCTCCTCCGGTAAATGACGTTCAGCTGAGACCCTGGCCAAGTGCGTGCACTGCCAGGGGTGGGGTATTTCCTCCCCCTCCGGTTTTTCATGAATGGCGGGAAAACGACTGCGCGCAGCTCCGAGAAATTTAGCACAGCTATTTGTTCATCAATTACCCTCATGGTGTAACAAATTTTACCTCAGAACAACTAAGGTCAGGTCACCAGGTCAAGTCAAGTGACCTCACTTCCAAAATAGTTTGCGGTCGTGCCACATCCAAAATGATTGACCACACGGTTTCAAACTCGGAGGATGTCATCAGGTGATAAGTACCTACAATTAGTTTATCTCTAACTTTGCCTATCGGTGACCTAATGCCAAGTCGATTTCGTGACCTTCACATTATAAGTCAATGGGAAAAATGCAAATACGTATACATCCATAGAAAATGGTTAAATTTGACCAGTTTTCACCAGAACCACCACTCTTGTGCACAAATTCAAAGCCCTATATCACATTTCTGTTCTTTGACCAATACGAGGTCAACTCAGGTGACCTCTAGTTCACGCATGGTTTTTGCTAAAAACTTTTTAGAAAATTAAGGTAGAGCAATGGGATTTGACATTGTATTGGCTTGTCAAGACAAATCAATCGATATAAAAATTTGACCTATAACTGAACTTAAACTGACCTCAGGTCAGGTCAGTTTTTAGATATGACCTAACTAGGTCACTTAACACATCATTCGATGCGTCTTGATGTGATAAACACAATGGTGAAACCAGTTTTACTCTATCAAGCTTCTTGCAAAAGTTATTCCTTAAATACAATTTGCTTTAGAATGTTCAAATTCAATGGTTCTGCTAACCTTATATCAATTCTGATAAAATTCTGCAAAAGTAAATTGCATTATATTTCGAGCGCTTTTTTTCCACGCGTCGTTACCTCTTTTAGTTATAGAGATATAGATGGTTTATCAAGGACACTAATATATAGCTGAAATTTGACTTTGCTGACCTCTGGTAACCTCAATACGTTGTTCAAGTCAAACTGGGGTGGGGGCAAACGTTGTTGCCGCCCCCTCTGTTCCCCCATTTCATATTTCATTATTCCGTATATATCCGATTGTATTTCTCAGAAATGTAGATCAGGTTGAAGGGAATCAAACACCGTTTCTTGGTTTGCAATTCGAACCGATATATCTCGAGATCTTCGGGGGATCCGCCCCCCCCCCCCTGTTACAAATAAGGGTAGCCCGAAGCCCGTTACAAATATGGTTAAATAGACTGCATGTACAGTCGGTCTCATAATGATCTTCCCTAGCTCTGGGTCTCCCACGGTAGGCAAAACGATAGCTGGCTGAATCCCGCACCGAGGCGGGGCCGGACCGGTTTGATAGCTCGCCCGGTGCCTGCCGATACTTGGCGGAATCTGCACCGCTCCGTCCTGGTCTGACCCACACAGGCCGATCGGGGAATAACAATGCGCATGTGTGGCGAGGCTGTGTGGCGGACCGTGGTTGGAAATATACGCAGTATACGCAGACCTGGAATGTCAAGATAGCGACGATGTCTGTGATTACCAGTTTTAAGAAAACCATAGGTCTATGAGGCATCGCTAAGTGTGCAATTGATAGAACACTGCACGGGTTATACTTTAACCCGGCATTGATTGGGGTCTCAGCCGAACGCCATTGACTGGAGGGGGGGGGGGGGGTGGGGGGGGGCAAGGCGTTAAAAAGCGCCATCTGGTTATCTTCAGAACCAATGATCACGGCGAGACGCACAAGGCGGCATTCGAAATCTCCCAATGAGACGAATCTAAAAAATGCAAAAAAATTGAAAGTGAGGTCAAATGTCAGGTCACAGTCAGGTCAAAGTTCAAAATCGGCGTATTCGAGTTTATGGGACATACTTTCCATCCAAAACCTTCGATTACGAACATGATCACTCAAAGTGCTGCTAAATGTATGATACACATCCCGCATGAGCTAAAGTGAGATTGTTGGCCCAGGCCAAGGTCAAACCCAGGTCACAAATAGTCACTATTCTCAAAATAACAACGAAAGTCATGCAACACATGTTTTATGAGATATATTTAGAGATATATAGATATATATATATATATATATATATATATATATATATATATATATATATATATATATATATATATATATATATATATATATATAATATATACATACATACATATATATATATATATATATATATAATATATATATATATATATATATATATATATATATATATATATATATATATATATATATATATATATATAATATATATATATATATATATAATATATATATATATATATATATATATATATATATATATTATATATATATATATATATATATACATATATATATATATATATATATATATATATTATATATATATATATATATATATATATATATATATATATATATATATATATATATATATATATATATATATATATATATATATATATATATATATATATATATAAATATATATATATATATATATATATATATATATATATATATATATATATATATATATATATATATATATAATATATATATATATATATATATATATATATATATATATATATATATATATATATATATATATATATATATATATATATATATATATATATATATATATATATATATATATATATATATATATATATATATATATATATATATATATATTTATATATATATATATATATATATATATATATATATATATATATATATATATATATATATATATATATATATATATATATAATATATATATATATATATATATATATATATATATATATATATATATATATATATATATATATATATATATATATATATATATATATATATATATATATATATATATATATATATATATATATATATATATATATATATATATATATATATATATATATATATATATATATATATATATATATATATATATATATATATATATATATATATATATATATATATATATTATATATATATATATATATATATATATATATATATATACATATATATATATATATATATATATATATATATATATATATATATATATATATATATATATATATATATATATATATATTATATATATATATATATATATATATATATATATATATATATATATATATATATTATATATATATATATATATATATAATATATATATATATATATATATATATATATATATATATATATATATATATATATATATATATATATATATATATATATATATATATATATATATATATATATATAAATATATATATATATATATATATATATATATATATATATATATATATATATATATATATATATATATATATATATATATATATATATATATATATATATATATATATATATATATATATATATATATATATATATATATATATATATATATATATATATATATTATATATATATATATATATATATATATATATATTATATTATATATATATATATATATATATATATATATATATATATATAT
>JAXIVJ010019718.1:0-17813 GCA_036785665.1 Chirona hameri | reverse complement strand
CCCTGTCCATACAAAGGAAACTTGTTGATTGGATTAAAATAATGCACCTAAATGTGATTCAGGAAATTGTGATTGTTTTTAAGGTAAAGATCCAAGCTCCAAGCACATCACAATCAAAAAACCTGACTCTTCATGCTATTAGGTGTGCATTGGTGCTATTGTGTACTCAGTAGCGTAACCAGGATTCACTCCAGGAGGGGACAATTTTTGCTCAGGGGGCATAAAGTATCCCCACCAAAAAAAACTCGCCAGATTTGCCCCACTATATTTTAAAAAGGGCATATTTTCACCATTTTTCTCTTAAATCAAACAAATAAAACAATTTGACCAAAGGGGGTACATACCGACCTTCAGGGGAGGGGGCAATTGCCCTGTTTGCCTCCCCCCTTGTGTACGCCTATGTGTGTACCAGTATCTTTTACACTTCCAATAGCATGAAAAGTTGGGTACGGTCAACACAGTGTCCTAGCAACAACAAACACATTTATTTGCATTAAGATGAGGATAACAGTGGTCGTAGGGGTAGCACAAAGGCTCAAAGCCTAAATCGCGGCAATACCCCCTTAAATCTGCATCACAGCAGTGTTCTTGACCTTTGGTTGAGTGTCATCAACCACGTTTTGCACTTAACACTTAACTAAAAACTTAATAACATACCTTACCTTATCTTACGGTAATCAGGATTTTTAGGCATGTAGTACCCGCTCTCATCAAGCTCATGATTCCTGGCATGTCTCAGTCAGTGTCAGGTATGCTGAACCCGACGTGAGCCCAATGGGCGTCCAATCTAGCCTTGAAGGCATTCAGCGAAGGAGCGCATACATTGCTTTGTCTCCACTTCTCTTCCAAACACATCACACACATTCACACATTGGGAACTTAGGGTGGAAAACTACAGATACTATTTTTCCACTCTTTTTCCCGAGTTTTACTGTGAATTTTCCACTCCTTATTTTAAAATGTATTGGATAACTAGAATCCTGATACTGATTTATGGATGTAATGATGGGGACAGCCTGTATATGGAAAGACAGGTAAAAATTGGCATAGGTACCTGATAACATTCCGGTGAGCGGGTAATTGGGTATTGATAAAGCCAAGTACATGTTTTTGGGTGCGAGTTTCCGCTCTGTATGCTTATTTTTAGCCATAATTTTCCACTCCGCACCCCACCTCCAAAGAAATGCTAAGACCCTGGGTCAACGACTGTAACAGGATCTCAGAGTATTGATTGACAATCAACTGAAGTTCCATGAGCACAGCCAAAGTGTGACCAAGAAGGCTGGCGGGGTAGCACACAGTTTCCTGAAAGGGACATTGTGCAGAGAACCCAAATTCATGGTCCACATACTCAAGGCACATCAGGCCAGTCTTAGAGTACGCCTCAACTGTCTGGAACACTGGATACTTGCAAGACGTCAGGAAGCTTGAATCTATACAGAGGCTCTGGACTCGTCAGGTCAAAGGACTGGAAGATAAGGAATATGGGAACAGGTTAAGAGCACTCAATCTGTACTCAATGAAGGGAAGATTTCTCAGAGCCGACCTAATCAAGTGCTGGAAAATCTTCAATGGCAATTGTCCCATAGAGCCCACAGATCTGTGGGACACCTCTGACTCCCAAACTTGAGGTCACCGATTTAAAATCAGGGTTAGCCGATGTCAAATTGATGCTAGGGCTCGCTTTTCCACTGAACGTGTGGTACATGATTGGAATTCCTTGCCCGACCGGCTAGTGTCCTCAGCGACACTGACAGAGTTCAAGTCCGCTCTAAAAACCTACCTAGCCAACCGACTATTAGATTATCTGCACTAGATTGGATAGGTCAAACAGACGATCTGCACTATACCATTTATTCCAGTATACCTACATTTT
The DNA here is from genome assembly GCA_036785665.1 of Chirona hameri. NCBI lineage: Eukaryota > Metazoa > Arthropoda > Thecostraca > Balanomorpha > Balanidae > Chirona > Chirona hameri. The sequence goes on along the minus strand of JAXIVJ010019718.1, from coordinate 15,937 downwards.
CTATCCACTCCACCTTTGGTATGCACCCTGTCCTTAACAAGCTAGGGCAGGGTTAGAAGCGCCAGGGACTTCTATCCACCAGTCATATTTCCTGCACTAGTTCCTTCATTCCTCCCAATTCACCCATTCCTGTCATTGCCCATTGCATTTTCTATTTCATTTTCTTGAATTGCTCTCTTCGTTTACATCTTCAACTAAGGTGGATTCAGTAGTTATTCTGCACCAATCTCATTGTGTAGTCACCTTCTGCGATGTATATGTCCACATTGTTTACACATTTGTTTACACATTTGTTGTATTTAGGACCTCAAGGTGTTCTCTGTTGAACGCATTTCGGCATCCATTGGCACCAATTTGCGTTAAGTTACTACTCCACAAGTTATTTTTACGACCGGCTCAATTAATAACACCAAGCAGACGTAATCTTCCAGCCCTTTACATCCCTGTCCCATCCAAATGTGAGATTCTTGTCCTGTGCAGGGGTTGGCACGTCTCTCTTCAACACGGTTTCCTTCCTAAGTTATCCTCTCCACCAACAGGGTAATGAGCAAAGAAACCCAACAGGTGAGTTGAACAGGTGAGTCAGACACATCAAAACATCAGCCTTTTCATGCTATCAGAATGTAGGCTATAGTGACACCGGACACACTAAATCAACAATGGTTTGCGCCTTAGCGGGTTGGTATCGTCTACATTCTGATAGCATGAAAAGTGATGTTCGATGTGGCTGAAGATTGGATCTTTACCCCATGTCAGTTGCTGGAACTAGGTCCAAAAAATCAATATATTGATGCGTCAATATTTGTATCCAAAGTGGGCAGAGCTCGTCATAGGCTATAAAATTGACAATTATTCACAACATTTCACTAAAAACACCTAGTTCCCACAGAAAATGGCCAGTCCCCAAAAAATAATCACACCTTCTGATGCAAGGCCCTATAACTAGGTAAACACACGAGCCTTTTGACCTTGAACTCGACGAAAGACCGTCGGATGACGTCACTGGCGGTGCCCGGCTCCTTCGTCGGCGCCGCGCTCAAGCGCATGGCTGTAACTCGTTAACGACAAAAAACAAATACCACCCTATAGAGGCATATTTTCGTAATTAGCGCATCGAGTAGGCCCTTTATGCAAAATTTTGGGCAAATCGAGACACCTCGGAATATCACACCGCCAGTGAGATATCTGATGCTGCTAATTTGACGAACGTCAGCCATCGAAACCCGCACGCAACACGCCACCAACAGACTGTTCAATTTCAACTATTGCGCAATTACTAGCTGAAATCTTGCTTTTTGATTGCTGGAGCGCTTTGCCGCCAATGACGTCAAATCACGTTTTGTGAGCACCGACGAGGTGACCTATATGGCGCTCAAGCGGTGTCACCCCCTGCTCTGATGCAGAACTGTTTGCTCCAGAGCAAGGCCCTAGATACTAGGTAGACCTGTCCGGGGTAGGCAGTGAATTGCGTGACGTCACGGGCACGTGACGTCACACGCTCCCTATTCAAATAGTGTTAAATGGGCCTACTTTCGCGTCCTACCAGTTGAATACCTTAGGTGCCAGCGGGATGAATTGAGCACTAAATGATGGATTGAAATGTCCTCTACAGCTCGCTCTTCGGCCATTTTCTTCTAAATTGCAAGGGTGAGCTGCTAGGCGATGTCAAAGCGAGGCATGCAAAAAGTAGGAGGCCCATGCCCATATAAGGTCAAGCCCCGCCCCTGTACACAAACATGGCGGCCGTGCCGGTCTCGAACGCTCCCGATTCGGCCACCCCATTGGTGGAAACCGTGACTGTGACGTCATGGGACCGTGACGTCATGGGACAGGTTGGACACGTTAAGGAGATAGGCATGACACCCCCTGGCCATGGACTAAGGTTACGCCCCTGGCTCCAGAGTACTTGTTTGCTCTATCCACTTCAGTCACAACTCAAAATGTTTAAGTCAGTTTTTTTGGGGTTTGTTTCTGGAAAGATTGAGACGCCATCGTGTGGCGACAAATTACATCAAATATGCTTCTGTCATTTTCTTAGGATAACCTTTTAAATTATCAACTTTACATTTGTTTAAAGTCAATAAAACAATTGTTTAATGTACTTACATGTAATTATTATAAAAAAGTATTTTTTTATTTTAAATAATTGCCTGTCTCGCTACAGCATCAATATTTTGATCAATATTTTAAGTGTGCGTCAAAAAAATTGATTCAGTTGAGCCAAGGGATACAAATAATGCACTTCTAAAGCAATATTGCATCAATTTCTGGGATAATTATTGAACAGCTGTGTGGATGAAACTAAATTATGAGCCACAATGCACAAATTCATGTATGTACCATTCATCCCATCACTATTATCCAGTGCTTCATCATTGGCATTTGTAAATTAGTAATTTTCCCCAATACCATTTCTATTGGGCTGGATCACAATATTGACACATCAAAAAATGATTATTTGGGCCTAGTGCCAGCAACTGATGCGGATGTTAATGGAGACTGGACTTTTACCTTGGATGTGTAGAGTGAAGATCCATTCGCTGGTCATATCCAAATACCTGACTACCTTACCTTACAGTAATAAGGATTTTTAGGCCTCAAGGCCTGTAGTACCCGCTCTCATCGAGCTCATGATTCCTGGCATGTCTCAGTCAGTGTCAGGTATGCTGAACCCGATGTGAGACTTCATGCTAGTGGTGTAGTGATACTGACTCAAAAGCATGGATGCATCAAGCTGTAAGCTAGCTATTTGCTTTGTATTGACTCTTTTGTGTGGGATATTTTTTGAGGGTGTGGGAGATTTTCTTGACTCATGGCACTTGACTCATCTCACTCAGCCCAAGGAAGGCTTCTCTGTGCTGACATGATTCAGTGTTGGAAACTGCTCCATGGCCAATGCTCGATCGCTTCTACTGACTTGTTCACCCTGGCTCGCCAATCTGGGACGAGAGGCCATAGATTGAACGTAAGACATGTCCACGCTCAAACTGACATGCACAAGAGACATTTTGGAGTCCACTGTGGAGAGTCATGGAACTCTGTTCCAGATAGAGTGGTAGCTGATAAAAATATAAATTAATTCACAGCCAAGCTGGCTGACTACAGCGATGCTCTTTATGAGTACCCTCAATAGGCCAAACTGACTATACTTTAATCTGTGTCATTTGATTGTTTTGATTTGCGTAGCCATGTGTTGCACATGTATGTACATTACAATGTATAGGTATAGTATATGTTGCACCATTTTAGGAATACTGAGGTCTTCATGCAGAGGCACATCTCACTCTCAGGTCTCCCGGGTTCGACCTGGTGACCAGTGTGTATGGTGTGCTGGGTTCCTTCCATTCCCTGTGGATGCCATCCTTGCATGCCCAACGAGACAGGGAACCCTAACAGATGAGTTGTACAGATGTGTTGTGTGTCATTATTATGTCATTATTGTCATGTATGTCATATTATGTGGGGTACCCAATGTGTCATGTCAGTAGAGCAGTGTGGAGGTTCTAGACGCTGGAGATGTGGGTTACTTAATGTGTCATGTCAGTAGAGCAGTGTGGAGGTTCTAGACGCTGGAGATGTGGGAAACTCAATGTGTCATGTCAGTAGAGCAGTGTGGAGGTTCTAGACGCTGGAGGTGTGGGAGATCAATGTGTCATGTCAGTAGAGCAGTGTGGAGGTTCTAGACGCTGGAGATGTGGATTACCCAATGTGTCATGTCAGTAGAGCAGTGTGGAGGTTCTAGGCGCTGGAGATGTGGGAGACTCAATGTGTCATGTCAGTAGAGCATTGTGGAGGTTCTAGACGCTGGAGATGTGGGTTACCCAATGTGTCATGTCAGTAGCGTAGTGTGGAGGTTCTAGATGCTGGGGATGTGGCAGACTCAGTGTGTCATGTCAGTAGAACAGTGTGGTTCTAGACGCTGGAGATGTGGGAGACTCAATGTGTCATGTCAGTAGAGTAGTGTGGAGGTTCTAGATGCTGGAGATGTGGGTTACCCAATGTGTCATGTCAGTAGAGCAGTGTGGAGGTTCTAGACACTGGAGATGTGGGAGACTCAATGTGTCATGTCAGTAGAGCAGTGTGGAGGTTCTAGACGCTGGAGATGTGGGTTACCCAATGTGTCATGTCAGTACACCAGTGTGGAGGTTCTAGACGCCGGAGATGTGGGTTACCCAATGTGTCATGTCAGTAGAGCAGTGTGGAGGTTCTAGACGCTGGAGATGTGGATTACCCAATGTGTCATGTCAGTAGAGCAGTGTGGAGGTTCTAGACGCTGGAGATGTGGGAGACTCAGTGTGACATGTCAGTAGAGTAGTGTGGAGGTTCTAGACGCTGGAGATGTGGGTTACCCAATGTGTCATGTCAGTAGAGCAGTGTGGAGGTTCTAGACACTGGAGATGTGGGTTACCCAATGTATCATGTCAGTAGAGCAGTGTGGAGATTCTAGACGCTGGAGATGTGGGGTACCCAATGTGTCATGTCAGTAGAGCAGTGTGGAGGCTCTAAATGCTGGAGATGTGGGTTACTTAATGTGTCATGTCAGTAGAGCAGTGTGGAGGTTCTAGACGCTGGAGATGTGGGAAACTCAATGTGTCATGTCAGTAGAGCAGTGTGGAGGTTCTAGACGCTGGAGGTGTGGGAGATCAATGTGTCATGTCAGTAGAGCAGTGTGGAGGTTCTAGACGCTGGAGATGTGGGTTACTCAATGTGTCATGTCAGTAGAGCAGTGTGGAGGTTCTGGACACTGGAGATGTGGGTTACCCAATGTATCATGTCAGTAGAGCAGTGTGGAGATTCTAGACGCTGGAGATGTGGATTACCCAATGTGTCATGTCAGTAGAGCAGTGTGGGGATTCTAGACGCTGGAGATGTGGACTGCCCAATGTGTCATGTCAGTAGAGCAATGTGGAGGCTCTAGATGCTGGAGATGTGGGTTACCCAATGTGTCATGTCAGTAGAGCAGTGTGGAGGCTCTAGACGCTGCAGATGTGGGTTACCTAATGTGTCATGCCAGTAGAGCAGTGTGGAGGTTCTAGACGCTGGAGATGTGGGTTACCCAATGTGTCATGTCAGTAAAGCAGTGTGGAGGTTCTAGACGCTGGAGTGTGGGTTACCCAATGTGTCATGTCAGTAGAGCAGTGTGGAGGTTCTAGACGCTGGAGATACGAGTTACCCAATGTGTCATGCCAGTAGAGCAGTGTGGAGGTTCTAGACGCTGGAGGTGTGGGACACTCAACATGTCATGTCAGTAGAGCAGTGTGGAGGTTCTAGACGCTGGAGATGTGGGAGACTCAATGTGTCATGTCAGTAGAGTAGTGTGGAGGTTCTAGATGCTGGAGATGTGGGTTACCCAATGTGTCATGTCAGTAGAGCAGTGTGGAGGTTCTAGACACTGGAGATGTGGGAGACTCAATGTGTCATGTCAGTAGAGCAGTGTGGAGGTTCTAGACGCTGGAGATGTGGGTTACCCAATGTGTCATGTCAGTACACCAGTGTGGAGGTTCTAGACGCCGGAGATGTGGGTTACCCAATGTGTCATGTCAGTAGAGCAGTGTGGAGGTTCTAGACGCTGGAGATGTGGATTACCCAATGTGTCATGTCAGTAGAGCAGTGTGGAGGTTCTAGACGCTGGAGATGTGGGACACTCAGTGTGACATGTCAGTAGAGTAGTGTGGAGGTTCTAGACGCTGGAGATGTGGGTTACCCAATGTGTCATGTCAGTAGAGCAGTGTGGAGGTCCTAGACACTGGAGATGTAGGGTACCCAATGTGTCATGTCAGTACACCAGTGTGGAGGTTCTAGACGCTGGAGATGTGGGTTACTTAATGTGTCATGTCAGTAGAGTAGTGTGGAGGTTCTAGACGCTGGAGATGTGGGAAACTCAATGTGTCATGTCAGTAGAGCAGTGTGGAGGTTCTAGACGCTGGAGATGTGGGTTACCCAATGTGTCATGTCTGTAGAGCAGTGTGAAGGTTCTAGACGCTGGAGATGTGGGAGACTCAATGAGTCATATCCGTAGAGCAGTGTGGAGGTTCTAGACGCTGGAGATGTGGGTTACTCAATGTGTCATGTCAGTAGAGCAGTGTGGAGGTTCTAGACACTGGAGATGTGGGTTACCCAATGTATCATGTCAGTAGAGCAGTGTGGAGATTCTAGACGCTGGAGATGTGGGGTACCCAATGTGTCATGTCAGTAGAGCAGTGTGGAGGCTCTAAATGCTGGAGATGTGGGTTACTTAATGTGTCATGTCAGTAGAGCAGTGTGGAGGTTCTAGACGCTGGAGATGTGGGAAACTCAATGTGTCATGTCAGTAGAGCAGTGTGGAGGTTCTAGACGCTGGAGGTGTGGGAGATCAATGTGTCATGTCAGTAGAGCAGTGTGGAGGTTCTAGACGCTGGAGATGTGGGTTACTCAATGTGTCATGTCAGTAGAGCAGTGTGGAGGTTCTAGACACTGGAGATGTGGGTTACCCAATGTATCATGTCAGTAGAGCAGTGTGGAGATTCTAGACGCTGGAGATGTGGATTACCCAATGTGTCATGTCAGTAGAGCAGTGTGGGGATTCTAGACGCTGGAGATGTGGACTACCCAATGTGTCATGTCAGTAGAGCAATGTGGAGGCTCTAGATGCTGGAGATGTGGGTTACCCAATGTGTCATGTCAGTAGAGCAGTGTGGAGGCTCTAGACGCTGCAGATGTGGGTTACCTAATGTGTCATGCCAGTAGAGCAGTGTGGAGGTTCTAGACGCTGCAGATGTGGGTTACCCAATGTGTCATGTCAGTAAAGCAGTGTGGAGGTTCTAGACGCTGGAGATGTGGGTTACCCAATGTGTCATGTCAGTAAAGCAGTGTGGAGGTTCTAGACGCTGGAGTGTGGGTTACCCAATGTGTCATGTCAGTAGAGCAGTGTGGAGGTTCTAGACGCTGGAGATACGAGTTACCCAATGTGTCATGCCAGTAGAGCAGTGTGGAGGTTCTAGACGCTGGAGGTGTGGGACACTCAACATGTCATGTCAGTAGAGCAGTGTGGATGTTCTAGACGCTGGAGATGTGGGAGACTCAATGTGTCATGTCAGTAGAGCAGTGTGGAGGTTCTAGACGCTGGAGATGTGGGACTCTCATTGTGTCATGTCAGTAGAGCAGTGTGCAGGTTCTAGACGCTGGAGATGTGGGAGACTCAATGTGTCATGTCAGTAGAGCAGTGTGGAGGTTCTAGATGCTGGAGATGTGGGTTACCCAATGTGTCATGTCAGTAGAGCAGTGTGGAGGTTCTAGACGCTGGAGATATGGGAGACTCAATGTGTCAGTCAGTAGAGCAGTGTGGAGGTTCTAGACGCTGGAGATGTGGGTTACCCAATGTGTCATGTCAGTAGAGCAGTGTGGAGGCTCTATACGCTGGAGATGTGGGAGACTCAATGTGTCATATCCGTAGAGCAGTGTGGAGATTCTAGACGCTGTAGATGTGGGAGACTCAATGTGTCAGTCAGTAGAGCAGTGTGGAGGTTCTAGACGCTGGAGATGTGGGTTACCCAATGTGTCATGTCAGTAGAACAGTGTGGAGGCTCTAGACGCTGGAGATGTGGGGGACTCAATGTGTCATATCCGTAGAACAGTGTGGAGATTCTAGACGCTGGAGATGTGGGAGACTCAATGTGTCATGGCAGTAGAGCAGTGTGGAGGTTCCAGACGCTGGAGATGTGGGAGACTCAATGTGTCATGTCAGTAGAGCAGTGTGGAGGTTCTAGACGCTGGAGATGTGGGTTACCCAATGTGTCATGTCAGTAGAGCAGTGTGGAGATTCTAGACGCTGGAGATGTGGGTTACCCAATGTGTCATGTCAGTACACCAGTGTGGAGGTTCTAGACGCTGGAGATGTGGGTTACTTAATGTGTCATGTCAGTAGAGTAGTGTGGAGGTTCTAGACGCTGGAGATGTGGGAAACTCAATGTGTCATGTCAGTAGAGCAGTGTGGAGGTTCTAGACGCTGGAGATGTGGGTTACCCAATGTGTCATGTCTGTAGAGCAGTGTGAAGGTTCTAGACGCTGGAGATGTGGGAGACTCAATGAGTCATATCCGTAGAGCAGTGTGGAGGTTCTAGACGCTGGAGATGTGGGTTACTCAATGTGTCATGTCAGTAGAGCAGTGTGGAGGTTCTAGACACTGGAGATGTGGGTTACCCAATGTATCATGTCAGTAGAGCAGTGTGGAGATTCTAGACGCTGGAGATGTGGGGTACCCAATGTGTCATGTCAGTAGAGCAGTGTGGAGGCTCTAAATGCTGGAGATGTGGGTTACTTAATGTGTCATGTCAGTAGAGCAGTGTGGAGGTTCTAGACGCTGGAGATGTGGGAAACTCAATGTGTCATGTCAGTAGAGCAGTGTGGAGGTTCTAGACGCTGGAGGTGTGGGAGATCAATGTGTCATGTCAGTAGAGCAGTGTGGAGGTTCTAGACGCTGGAGATGTGGGTTACTCAATGTGTCATGTCAGTAGAGCAGTGTGGAGGTTCTAGACACTGGAGATGTGGGTTACCCAATGTATCATGTCAGTAGAGCAGTGTGGAGATTCTAGACGCTGGAGATGTGGATTACCCAATGTGTCATGTCAGTAGAGCAGTGTGGGGATTCTAGACGCTGGAGATGTGGACTACCCAATGTGTCATGTCAGTAGAGCAATGTGGAGGCTCTAGATGCTGGAGATGTGGGTTACCCAATGTGTCATGTCAGTAGAGCAGTGTGGAGGCTCTAGACGCTGCAGATGTGGGTTACCTAATGTGTCATGCCAGTAGAGCAGTGTGGAGGTTCTAGACGCTGCAGATGTGGGTTACCCAATGTGTCATGTCAGTAAAGCAGTGTGGAGGTTCTAGACGCTGGAGATGTGGGTTACCCAATGTGTCATGTCAGTAAAGCAGTGTGGAGGTTCTAGACGCTGGAGTGTGGGTTACCCAATGTGTCATGTCAGTAGAGCAGTGTGGAGGTTCTAGACGCTGGAGATACGAGTTACCCAATGTGTCATGCCAGTAGAGCAGTGTGGAGGTTCTAGACGCTGGAGGTGTGGGACACTCAACATGTCATGTCAGTAGAGCAGTGTGGATGTTCTAGACGCTGGAGATGTGGGAGACTCAATGTGTCATGTCAGTAGAGCAGTGTGGAGGTTCTAGACGCTGGAGATGTGGGACTCTCATTGTGTCATGTCAGTAGAGCAGTGTGCAGGTTCTAGACGCTGGAGATGTGGGAGACTCAATGTGTCATGTCAGTAGAGCAGTGTGGAGGTTCTAGATGCTGGAGATGTGGGTTACCCAATGTGTCATGTCAGTAGAGCAGTGTGGAGGTTCTAGACGCTGGAGATGTGGGAGACTCAATGTGTCAGTCAGTAGAGCAGTGTGGAGGTTCTAGACGCTGGAGATGTGGGTTACCCAATGTGTCATGTCAGTAGAGCAGTGTGGAGGCTCTATACGCTGGAGATGTGGGAGACTCAATGTGTCATATCCGTAGAGCAGTGTGGAGATTCTAGACGCTGTAGATGTGGGAGACTCAATGTGTCAGTCAGTAGAGCAGTGTGGAGGTTCTAGACGCTGGAGATGTGGGTTACCCAATGTGTCATGTCAGTAGAACAGTGTGGAGGCTCTAGACGCTGGAGATGTGGGGGACTCAATGTGTCATATCCGTAGAACAGTGTGGAGATTCTAGACGCTGGAGATGTGGGAGACTCAATGTGTCATGGCAGTAGAGCAGTGTGGAGGTTCCAGACGCTGGAGATGTGGGAGACTCAATGTGTCATGTCAGTAGAGGTTCTAGACGCTGGAGATGTGGGTTACCCAATGTGTCATGTCAGTAGAGCAGTGTGGAGATTCTAGACGCTGGAGATGTGGGTTACCCAATGTGTCATGTCAGTAGAGTAGTGTGGAGGTTCTAGACGCTGGAGATGTGGGAGACTCAGTGTGACATGTCAGTAGAGCAGTGTGGAGGTTCTAGACGCTGGAGATGTGGGAGACTCAATGTGTCATGTCAGTAGAGCAGTGTGGAAGTTCTAGACGCTGGAGATGTGGGTTACCCAATGTGTCATGTCAGTAGAGCAGTGTGGAGGTTCTAGATCCTGGAGATGCGGGTTACCCAATGTGTCATGTCAGTAGAGCAGTGTGGAGGTTCTAGATGCTGGAGATGTGGGTTACCCAATGTGTCATGTCAGTAGAGCAGTGTGGAGGTTCTAGACGCTGGAGATGTGGGAGACTCAGTGTGACATGTCAGTAGAGCAGTGTGGAGGTTCTAGGCGCTGGAGATGTGGATTACCCAATGTGTCATGTCAGTAGAGCAGTGTGGAGATTCTAGATGCTGTAGATGTGGGAGACTCAATGTGTCATGTCAGAGCAGTGTGGAGGTTCTAGACGCTGGATATGTGGGATACTCAATGTGTCTTGTCAGTAGAGCAGTGTGGAGGCTCTAGACGCTGGAGATGTGGGTTACCCAATGTGTCATGTCAGTAGAGCAGTGTGGAGGTTCTAGACGCTGGGGGTGTGGGAGACTCACTGTGTCATGATCAGTACAGCAACATCAGTGTGGAGGTTTTAGACGCTGGAGATGTTGGAGGCTCAATGTGTCATATCCGTAGAGCAGTGTGGAGGTTCTAGACGCTGGACATGTGGGAGACTCACTGTGTCATGTCAGTAGAGCAGTGTGGAGGCTCTAGACGCTGGGGGTGTGAGAGACTCACTGTGTTATGTCAGTAGAGCAGTGTGGAGGCTCTAGACGCTGGAGATGTGGGTTACCCAATGTGTCATGTCAGTAGAGCAGTGTGGAGGTTCTAGACGCTGGAGATGTAATAGCCCTCAAATACTACGACATGATGTCTCGTGCGCAGACGTTAGCGGCGGTGAGCGTTAACAAGAACGTTATAACTTTGTTTGACACTGAACGGTTATTGATATATCACTCTTTCATGAACCTTGCGATTCTTGAGATGTGGACCAATACGGAAAACTCCAACCGACTTAGGTATATGAGTTGTGTTTGGCATGTGTCTTTTCAAGTGCGTGCTGCGTTGCCATTATCAGTACCAATGCCTCTTAACCCTCGCCATACGGGAGCTTTTCACCTTCGCCCTACGGGGGTGGGGGTGGGGGGGGGCTGACAGTCTCCCCTGCTAACTTCCAAACCAAGCAACTTAGAGCAATGCGGTAAGAACCAGCATGTTGCCTGTCATGAGAGGAATCTAACAGTATTCGACTTTTAGGTTTCAGGTCAACGGGTGACCTTTCAGGTCATGTGAATAACCTCGGCTCGACCAAGTCCAGAACAGCAATTTTGCTCTGTCAGAAAACCTGGCCTGGATAGTACCGCTGGTCCGCTGCAGACCAGCCGAGGCCCTTATCAGGCCGACCGAGTACCAGTGAGATCGACCAAGGGCCCTCTTAAGCCTAGCAAGGACCCTTCAAACCGGTCATGGACCTTCTCAGGTAGACAAATTATCATCTTTGAAAACGCCGATGAACCAGCTTGACTGACTTAGGACTAGAGATGCAAAATGTCTCCAAAACAGGAACCGGCAACGCCACCGCCACCGCTTATAAATGAGTTGGCACCGGCATCAAGCCAGGCCACATGTGGCAGCACCCGCGATGCCCGGCAGCCAGCAATATGCATGTTCATTGTTTATTGTTCATTTATCAAGGGCTTGTCCATAAGTGGCTATTACGGCCCAGTCAATACATGCAGGTAATCACAACACACACACACACACACACACACACACACACACACACACACACACACACACACACACACACACACACACACACACACACACACACACACACACACACACACACACACACACACACATACACACACACACACACACACACACACACACACACACACACACACACACACACACACACACACACACACACACACACACACACACACACACACACACACACACACACACACACACACACACACACACACACACACACACACACACACACACACACACACACACACACACACACACACACACACACACACACACACACACACACACACACACACACACACACACACACACACACACACACACACACACACACACACACACACACACACACACACACACACACACACACACACACACACACACACACACACACACACACACACACACACACACACACACACACACACACACACACACACACACACACACACACACACACACACACACACACACACACACACGCACACGCACACGCACACGCACACGCACACGCACACGCACACGCACACGCACACGCACACACACACACACACACACACGAAATATGAAATATACACGGCACATTGTAGGTCATTTCGAAAAGTGCTGTCGCAATTGCAGCCGGGACGCAGAGTCCGTCACATGCCGCGGGACGGCGGCTCTTCCCTATCCCGCGCCGTGCCGGGGCGGGGATATGGGCGGGGGGTTTAGACACCCCCCTCAGGTTTTTCGAGGATAGCGAAAAAACGGCGGCGCGCAGCGCCGCCGTTTTTTGACACAGCTGTTCGGGCATCAATTGCGCACATTATGTTTAAAAAAATACATCGAGTCATCTCAGGTCAGGTCACCAGACCAGGTCACGTGACCCCACCTCCAAAAAAAACTTGTGGTCGTACCACAGTCACAGTTTTTAGATGATCGGTTTTATACTTACAGAATTTTATAAGGTCATATGTATCTACAATTTGTTTATATTAATTTTTTTTTATATCAGCGACCTAAGGTCGGGTCAATTTCGTGACCTCCCCATTATAAGTCAATGAGGAAATATTAAAATGCTTCCTATTCCAAAGATACGCAAGATATCAGTCTAATTCCTTCTGGATCATGTTATTAGAGGCCATTCTTGATGACCTAGGTGCTATTTTTGTTCACTGACCCCTACAGGGTCAGCCGAGGTCATCCGAGGTCACCAACAGTTGTATGTCAATAACTCTCGACATAATGACGATAGAGAAGTCAAACCGACACCAATGTGTTTGTCTCGTCGAGGTACATCTTCCCATATGCAACATGACCTACTTGGGTCACCACATGACCTTGACCTTAGGTCAAATTGTTAAGTTGACTTAACAAGGTCACCATATATATCATTCAAAGCGCCTTGACTAGATAAACTTAATGGCGTAAAGAGTTTTCCGTTATCTTTATTAAGTAAAAAGTTAATAGCAAAAACGATTTAGCAAAAAAAAAAGTTTTTTTTTCTTTTTGGCCTCTGGAGCCTCAAATATTGACCTGAGATCAAATCTGAGGACACTTTAGCGATTACAAATTGCACTGGCTGGCGTTTGCTTTTTTCCGTTTCTTTCTAACTATCATCGTTTCTGAGATATATGGGAATTTCTGGAGCAATGTCCTAAAACAGGAAAATTTGACCTTTGATGACCTCTGGTGACCTCAATATTGGCTTTAGGAAAACAATATCTTAGTATTTTCGAATGTGCTTCTCGAGAGCTTTCGAACACGCTTTTCTGCGTCTTTCTAGCCCTTTTAGTTTTCGAGTTGGAGGGGGTGTCTAAACACCCCCCCCGGCACGGCGAAGTTGGCGCCGAGCACCGGCACGGCGAGGGCTATAGGGGAAGAGCCGCCGTGCAATAGCCAGGCGGAAAGGGGGCATTGTCTTGACTTCATTGTACATTAAACAGTATTTTAACCCCCGAACTTGTGCTGAGCCCGGCATGAGAACGGCAAGTCTGTGTTTAGACGGCTTCAGTCACGCGGGGCCTGAATTTTGGCCCGGCGCCGGCTCCGTGGTCCTGAAATTTGCATCCCTACTTAGGACCCTCTCATGCATGCATAGAGCCCTTTCAGACACACGGAGGGCCCACTCTGATCGCAAGAGGGCATTCTCAGACCGGGAATTGACCCTCTCAGATCGATTAGAGCCTTCGCAGCCTGGCAAGGCTATTCATAACAGCAGATGTCACGCCTGGAAGGGTCCTTTGACACTAGAAATGGGAGAATAGGTGGTATTCGGGTCGCAACTTTAAGCATTTCTAAAACAGTTCTTTCAACAGATGAGACATAACTGTGATGTCAAAGGTCTTGTCTATTCATATCGTTTCAGTTAAATTGAGTCAAATATTTTCCCAAGAAATTGTTTTATGGAACCATGCACGCCTTCCAATAAGAGTAATTTTCTGCTTATCTAACGCACATAAAAACGACGTGAAAATGGCTACTACTATCGAATTCTACGTGTAAAATAACCCATAAACCATGTGTCTCATGACTTTCGTAGACCTTTTGCTATTAGTGACCTTTTGTGACCTAACCTTGACCTTGGCCTTTGCTTAAATTTATTTTTCGCTTAGGCGGTATATTTATTATACCTCTGAGAGCACTGTGTGCGATAATAGTCGCAATCTAAGGCTTTGAATAGAAAGTATGGTCCAACAACTCAAATGCTTCGATTTTGACCTTTGACCTGACCGTGACCTGACCTGTGACCCTATTTGGAAAATGTAGCTAATGCTTGAGATGCGTCTCATTGAGAGCTTTCGATTGCCGTCTTGCGAGTGTCGCTGTGGTTATTGGTTCGAAAGATAACGAGGGGTCAGAATCTATTCGACTGAATATACCAGCGGGGCGCGTGTTAATAATGTAGGCATCTACAGGTAGGGGAAGATCTGTGCAACATTTGGGCCACGCGAAGTTTTTTTATATAATTACACGGTTTCCGTGAATCCTGTTTAGCCTGACATGCGAGATGTCAGGCTAAATTTGTCAGCCTAAATTTTGATCGCGGTCGTGTGTTCATGTCAGCCTATCCTGGAAAAATCACTATGGATGTATACACCAACACGTGCACCCCCCTAGGGGTGCTTTTCGCACAGGCGTTCATGTCACATGTGGAGGAGACGGTTTTACAGGCACAGAACATTGACACTCCGTCCTTGTACTGTAGGTATATGGATGACATACTGGTGGATGCCAAGGATGACGCGCTCCTATCAAAGCTTAAGACAAGACTAGAACAGGTCTCAGGTCCCAGTTTCACTCTCGAGAAGGGAATAGGGGACAGAATCAATTTCCTTGATGTAACAATTGATGGGAGTGCCAGCTTGTTTGCAACTGACGTTTACCGCAAGCCCACAGACATGGGGAACTGCATGAATGGCAACAGTCAGTGCACCGATAGATACAAGGATAGCGTCATCAAAGCTTACGTTAATAGGGCTATCAAACACTGTTCTACATGGGCAGGGCTTCACAATGAGCTGGGAAGAGTCAAACAGATTCTTGCCAACAACAACTATCCTGTGCTAGCTATAGACAGACACATACGAGACACCATCACGAAATATGTCATGCCCTTGACCCCTGCGACAACTCAGGGTGCGACATTTAAACTCTTTTACAGAAACACCATGTCACCAGCCTACAAGAATGTCCGTGAAGTTAGCGTCGGACTCGGATTCGAAGTCAGCGTCGAGTAGCGAATCGCTTCAAAATCTGGTTACAGGTCAATTGGAGCACGCTGATCACGAAAATAACATTTATTTTGACATTCAAGGTCATCTTCAAGGTCATTTTCAAAGTCAAAGGACGGGGCGCCTCAAAACACCCTTAAGGGTGGCTCCAATTGCAAAAATAATGGTGTCAGTCGATTCCCCGGGTACATATCTAACCTCCGCATTGGCGACCTCACGCGTGCCTTATATCCTTGAGACCATAACAGGTTCTCAAAGGACGGGACGCCTCAAAACGCCCTTAACGGTTGCTCCAATTGCAACAACAATGGTCTCAGTCGATTCCACAGGTCCATATCTAACCTCCGCATTGGAAACCTCACGCGTGCTTTATATCCTTGAGACCATAAAAGGTTCTCAAAGGACGGGGCGCCTCAAAACGCCCTTAACGGTTGCTCCAATTGCAAAAACGATGGTCTCAGTCGATTCCTC
>JAXIVJ010019717.1:0-17824 GCA_036785665.1 Chirona hameri | reverse complement strand
AATTAATGCCTGCTAACAGACGCAACTGTCCACCAGAGCCCCATGCAGATAGTGATCCCTCATTGCCGCAATGGGTTAATCACCCCAAAGTTTAAGCCTTTTGAGGAACCCCTAAACCAACTCCAATATGGATAAAAATGACACCATTCAACTCGCCAGGTCTCGGAGAACCACATTAGCCCTGAGCACCAATACTTTTCATTTTGTATTTGGCACACCCTTTTTAGCCACATATGCCAACCGTGCTATGGCATAAAGCAAGGCAAACGTACAGTCATTGACCCGCACAACACAGATATGTGGCTGGTTGCCAAGACAACCGGCTCAGAGAGCCCTAGGGACCACGCGTGTCTAGACAGAATCATAAGACAAAGTCAACTGCTGTCCCTCGTGTGAAGTGGAAAGCTCTGAATATTATATGTGTTTATGCTCTGGGTTGTCGGGTTTCCAGCCGAAGTCACGCTCACCTCTGGGGAACGCAAAAGGGACGGGACAAACTGACAACACAAACACACAAACTGCCAACGACAACATAGAATCTCAATTTTTATTTCTTCAAAGTTCATGTTTATCAGCAGACAGCAATAGCCACATCAGGCGCTGAACCAGATCTGGGGCTGGAGCTGGAGCGCACACTATTTGAAGAGAAAAAAATATAATTAAAAATACGAGCATGCTAACGCACCTTAATAAACACCTTAATAAATTAAACGCACCTTAATCTTATCCTCCGTATGTCAAAGTTTTCCTCTCATCAAAACCTCGACCGAAGTGTCACATCAAACCAAACCGCTTAAGCATCCTATACCAAATCATCAAACATGAATTGATGGCGCTCTTACGTCCACGCTACAGGCATCTGTCCATCTCCATTTCGCTTTCGTAACGGCATAAACTAAGCCGACAGGTTCGCGCTCACTTTCCTCGATGGACTGGCGCTGAAAGAACCGCTGCTTGGAAACAGCACATCTCAAACACAGCACGGTCCTCACTTCTCAAACACAGCACGGTCCTCACTTCTCAAACACAGCACGGTCCTCACTTCTCAAACACAGCACGGTCCTCACTTCTCAAACACAGCACGGTCCTCACATCTCAAACACACCACGGTCCTCACATCTCAAACACAGCACGGTCCTCACTTCTCAAACACAGCACGGTCCTCACATCTCAAACACAGCACGGTCCTCACCTCTCAAACACAGCACGGTCCTCACTTCTCAAACACAGCACGGTCCTCACTTCTCAAACACAGCACGGTCCTCACTTCTCAAACACAGCATGGTCCTCACTTATGGCAACGGTCTGACCCATTCGCAGAGCAACCCGGCTTGCAGTTTGTCTGGGGAAGTGTTGGGAAACTGTTGAAAACTTGGGGGAAAACCAAGGTTTCCGAAGCAGTTTAAAGAGCGGTGCAGTGGAGAGCGATTGGGTAAATTGGGCATCGCTATGTTGTCTCCATAAGCAGCTTTGGGAAAACTTGGTATTTCCCGCTTGGGTCCCGCATTCTAATTGCCACCGGCTAGCGTAAAACCGGACATGTCAGTCAAAAAAGTAGATATTGCTTTGAAATTCCGTTTGGGCATCGTCCATACTTGGTTCTCCAATATATGTTCCGGTTTCTTAATATATTTGAAAATTTTGTTTTTGTGATGAGAAAATTTTTTTTTTTGGGAAAAATGTCCACAAAATCAAAATTGTCAACATATTCAAAAACCGGAAGACATATTGGAGAACCAAGTATGAACCGAATTTCAAAGCAATATCTATATTTTTGACTGACATGTCCGGTTTTACGCTAGCCGGTGGCAATTAGAATGCGGGAAACCGATATACGGCCTCCCGTGCACGACCAGTCCTGGTATCCCGAGAATTCTCCAGAAAAGTGCCTCAATCCCGCAGGTAATCCCAAGATTTCCCCAATTTCTATCATGGGGAATGTCGGGACTCCCGATCAGGATCGGAGCGTCAATGTCTGTCTGGTCACAACAAATGCTTACCAAATTTTGAATACGCAGACAAGGACTTATTAATCTCGAAGCTTTGCTACGTTGCCGGCACGCAAATTGCTGTCCATATTCCATTATCCCAATGGAAATATGTGGCTAGACAAAATTAGCTAAATGTCTCAAAAGACACACTGCCTGTTACTTTAGCACATCTATCATTGTACTCTCGCGGTCCAAGGCGATGAGAGAGAATCGTAGAGGGAAAAAACTGGAGAACAAAGCAGATCTGTACCCGAGCGCGCTCCTTTACAAGCTGAAGCTTCAATAGATGAAACGTGCCGCCCGGCTTCAGATTGAGAGCGTGAGATTGTCAGCGGCTGCCGTCCCCGGATAGTACAGAATATTACGGCTGATCAAAAGGATTTCTAACTTCAGCGTTGCATAACGCGTACCACCATTACTGAATTATTACAACCTACATATATTACACCATTACTGCAGATACTGAAGTCGCAACGGTTCCCTCCGGAAAATATGCAACGACATAGCACCATATGTTTAGCATCATGGAAACGGTTACCCAGTTTAGTATATCGGTTGATACCAATGCCAGCATTACGTAAGCATGTTTATACAGTGTCATTTACTTCAATTAACATATAACAGTTATGCTCAACAACTTCACGTATGCCACAGCGATAACATGGGAATGTTGCACCCAGCATAAATAACCAATATCGAAATATAAGCAAGTGATTGCAAACTAGTCGGAACCAGTGTAATCAGTGAAATAACTTGCTTGAACTTGCTTGCTTGAAGAATCAGTGAATGAACTTGCTGACGGAAGGATCACTGACTAATATCCATAAAACTGTGTTATTAACAACAACGTGCTATTACGTGATCTAATATCGGTTCCTTTGTCAACACATTTCCAAAGACACATGGGTGTAAAACGCTTAGCAAAAACGTAACATACTTAGAGAGGAATCCAGTAATTCTCGAATAATGAAACTATGCCACTACACAGGCAACATTTAACTTCAGTTGGCACGTGCCAACACGAAACAACAAACCTGTCACGACTACCTACCGTAAAGTATGTCACTGTGACATACTCTATTGTATTCGCAACACTAACCATGACGCAAAGCGACCCCAAACATCGACAAACGGCAATGTCAACAACTTCCCGATATCGCCACAACTGCGCCACTTGAGGCGACAGCCGGGACACTCAAATCGATAGGAGGCGAGCTGTTATCTATGAACTTCGCCCTCGACAGGCGAGCTCTTCGCCTGTCCAACACGACTACTTTATAATACGCTTTACAATGGCCGCTGGATCGCTTCGATTTCATTCAGGCATTTGGCGCCCAGTCGCTGGCTACGCCCTTAAAACACCATCTCCTAAATCCACAGAAAACTTGATGGGCTCTGCCTGGAAGCCCAATGGGTAGCTACTCGTTACCCGTCTCGCATGCAAACCTGGACAAATTGCTGCACGATCGCACGCTTTGCTGCAAGCAAACAATCATATTACGGCCGGGAAGGTATTATATGATTCATTTATCGCTTCGTTAAGGATGTTCACCATAAATCAGACAATGCATTTGTATTAGCACACTTTTCATGTCTGTCAAGCATGTGGAAAATGTTTAATGAGTGAGGAACTATCAAGATTCATAGCCAACTCGATTTATTTCCAGACAGATTATACTCAATATTTTTAGAGTGTTATTTTCAATAGCCGTTTTCACGAAGGATTAAAACTACACTACTTTTGGCTAGAAATGTCCTCATAATTTTGTAATATGTTGGTAAGAATAAAATATGCTGACAAAATTGCGGTTTGGTGGTAATAAGCAGTATTGATAGAATCTTCCTGAAACTTTTCAAGAAGATTCTATCAATACTTATTACCACCAAACCGCAATTTTGTCAACATATTTTATTCTTACCAACATATTAAAAACATTATGGAAGACATTTCTGGCCCAAAATCGCATGTAAAAGTTGTGTATTAAAAACTTTCAAAAACTTTTCAGCGCAATAACCCTTCGTGAAAACGGCTACTATGAAATTTATATTCCAAACTTTGTTACCCACCCGAAGTTATTTCGCATTAATGTATGATGCCCATGAAATTGGTGTGGCTTGCGTATGCTTTCAATAGCAACAATGCAACAATGCAAAACATTCTAGCAACAATGCAAAAAAAAAATGAAAAGTTCGCCTGTATTTTTCGCTTACCTATCAAAACCACGTAAATATAGTAAAAATACGAATGTGACACTTGTAATGATGCCTGGGAGAAGTTGGTTGGGTTCTTACATGATATTACTTGTGAAAGGGCAAAACAAGAATCCCATATTTCTCAGGAAGCTTGTATAAGAGCCGTAAGTCTTCCTGGGCAAGACAGATTGAATGGCAATCGTTCTCTTGACCGCTGAGCACAGGTTCTTGGCAAGGCAACTGTGCGTGATTAACTCTTCGATATGGAGTGTTTAATGTCTTTTTGTTGTTGTTGTAAAACGTCCGATTCAGATGACATTGATAAGAGTTCGCTGAGTCATAGCAGATGTACTTTTAAAAAAAAAACGATTATAATGCAACTGAAAGACCATATTCCACAGCGACACGTGTTCATCTGTAACTGCCTATGATCAAATCTCGTCATGTTCTCTTGGATGTGATCATGGTCAGTTCAATGACCTCAAAGTAGGTGATCCTCATTGGGTCATTGGATGTTTGCTTTGCTATGGGCGAGGCTTGAAAAATGAAACAAATGAAGGCTCGAAAAATTCAATTGTTGAGTTGCATGATAAATCAATTCATGGGCTCTTCCAATGATAAAAGTTCGACATAGACTCGACGCTACGCGTCTCGTCCATGACGAACTGTAATCATTAGACTCGCCTATGAATATATAATCATAAATTGAAAGGCTTTTGCCTACAAGATACCTTCATGTTTTGTATTCGGCGCACTGGCGATTTTCGGTACCAAGTAACGTAAACAATATTAATCATGATAAGCGTGCTCTGTTCTGATAGTTGAGCACCGATTACAACATCCTCGAACGTGGGTTCTTTTCCACCACGATTTCGTCGAAATAGGTGGAAAAGAAAGTCAGCTGACTAGCAAAATCGGATGTCATTTCACACTATTTCTAAGTCGAGTCAAAATCTCCACACCGCAATGTAAAGCAGACCTGATTATGTTACCAAAAGAAATTATCAGACAGTTATCATATATTTTTCGGTGAAAACGTTACCGTATCTCACCCGTTAGAGTCACTAGACAAAATAATATAATCCACCCGTATTACTTGGGCGATATACAAAACATTACCTCCGTTTTGTGGGACGCAAGAGCAAACATATGACGATTGACTTGCCGCCAGCGAAGATAACGAGTTTTACCGTTCAGAGTAAAGCGTAAAGGCTATTCAGAGTAAAGCGTAAAGGCTATTCAGAGTAAGCGTAAAGGCTAAGTAAGTGGTGACCCTTGCGCAACTTAAAGCGCACTTCCTAATGGGATCGAATATTGATGTTCTCAGTCCACAGAGAGCCTGGCCATTATGAATTCTCACAAGGCCACGGAAATCAATAACTAACTCTCCTTGCCAATATTTAGCCGGGTAGCTTGGTTGATTCAATCCCGTCACACAGACCAACCACTGGAGTCGGAGCTGAGTCAATTGGTCACACAGACCAACCGCTGGAGTCGGAGCTGAGTCAATCCGTCATACAGACCAACCGCTGGAGTCGGAGCTGAGTCAATCCGTCATACAGACCAACCGCTGGAGTCGGAGCTGAGTCAATCCGTCATACAGACCAACCGCTGGAGTCGGAGCTGAGTCAATCCGTCACACAGACCAACCACTGGAGTCGGAGCTGAGTCAATTCGTCATACAGACCAACCGCTGGAGTCGGAGCTGAGTCAATCCCATCACACAGACTGACCGCTGGAGTCGGAGATGAGTCAATTCGTCATACAGACCAACCACTGGAGTCGGAGCTGAGTCAATCCCGTCATACAGACTAACCGCTGGAGTCGGAGCTGAGTCAATCCGTCATACAGACTAACCGCTGGAGTCGGAGCTGAGTCAATCCGTCATACAGACTAACCACTGGAGTCGGAGCTGAGTCAATCCGTCATACATACTAACCGCTGGAGTTGGAGCTGAGTCAATCCGTCATACAGACCAACCGCTGGAGTCGGAGCTGAGTCAATCCGTCATACAGACTAACCGCTGGAGTCGGAGCTGAGTCAATCCGTCACACAGACAAACCGCTGGAGTCGGAGCTGAGTCAATCCGTCATACAGACTAACCGCTGGAGTCGGAGCTGAGTCAATCCCGTCATACAGACCAACCACTGGAGTCGGAGCTGAGTCAATTCGTCATCCAGACCAACCACTGGAGTCGGAGCTGAGTCAATCCGTCACACAGACCAACCGCTGGAGTCGGAGCTGAGTCAATCCGTCACACATACCAACCGCTGGAGTCGGAGCTGAGTCAATCCGTCACACAGACCAACCCCTGGAGTCGGAGCTGAGTCAATCCCGACCAACCGCTGGAGTCGGATCTGAGTCAATCCCGACCAACCGCTGGAGTCGGAGCTGAGTCAATCCCGACCAACCGCTGGAGTCGGAGCTGAGTCAATCCCGACCAACCGCTGGAGTCGGAGCTGAGTCAATCCCGACCAACCGCTGGAGTCGGAGCTGAGTCAATCTGTCACACAAACCAACCGCTGGAGTCGGAGCTGAGTCAATCCCGACCAACCGCTGGAGTCGGAGCTGAGTCAATCCGTCACACAGACTAACCGCTGGAGCGGAGCTGAGTCAATCCCGTCACACAGACCAACCGCTGGAGTCGGAGCTGAGTCAATCCCGACCAACCGCTGGAGTCGGAGCTGAGTCAATCCGTCACACAGACCAACCGCTGGAGTCGGAGCTGAGTCAATCCGTCACACAGACCAACCGCTGGAGTCGGAGCTGAGTCAATCCGTCACACAGACCAACCACTGGATTCGGAGCTGAGTCAATCCCGACCAACCGCTGGAGTCGGAGCTGAGTCAATCCGTCACAAAGACTAACCGCTGGAGTCGGAGCTGAGTCAATCCGTCACACAGACTAACCGCTGGAGTCGGAGCTTGGAGTCAGGTCGCGGGAATCGGGCTTAAAAATCAGGGTTATACAAAACAAAGGGCCAATAAAAACCCTATATAGGCCGTGTGATCGGTTTGACTGTAAACATAGCGGGACCTTTTTTAAAGTTGTTTAGGCAAAACGTCATATTGGTGGGTTCATAACGAGAACAAAACGTCTTTTCAAACGTCAGAATGTCTCCACATGCGACAAAGTCGGCTGGACAACGGTACCGCAAACTCAATAGGAAACTCCATCTGTGGCTGCCAACCATGGGGCAAACTCCGCGACAAAGCTATAGTCTTCACCCAAAGAAAGCAAGACAGGTCAGAAGGTAAGTTAAAGCCGGCACAAAGAACGGTTCCAGCATTTCAATAGTCGGTTGGCTAGTGTATCCGCAGGTCACGGAACCACGGTCCAATAGTCTCTCGAGTAATCCAATAGTCTCTCGAGTGATCCAATAGTCTCTCGAGTGATTAGAAACCAGCAGACATTTGCCTTATCCCACAGCTGCGCATAGCGAACCTTCTCAACGTTCATATCGATCGAAGCTGGTCTCTCTTCACTCAACATGATCCGCCTGTCAAACGCTCCAAGTCGCGCCGCCAAGCCACTCCACCAGCCCGCCGAGCTTGTTCCACAAGCTAATTAGCTTGTTCCACAAGCTGATTATACAAGCCGTAAGCAGTTCGGCGGACCTCTTGACGGGATGCAGCCGTTCGAATCCCAATAACTGGCAACTATGGAGCAGAAGCCTTCCGGTCGTTTATGTAATAATGTCTCGATGACATATTGCGCATAGGCGATCATGATGGCCGCTGAAACCCGATTTATCGCCTGGCAAAAAATAGGTCACTTCCGAAGTTGACAAAGCATCGCCCGTTAATTTTGAGCAGCACGCGATGGAAATTCCATCAGCCCGGGCTCTATCCCGGCCGTCAGATGCCGTCAGATGTCGTCAGATCCCGGCAGATGCCGTCAGAGTTCGTCAGAGTTAGTCAGAGTTCGTCAGAGTTCGTCAGAGTTCGTCAGATGCCGTCAGATGCCGTCAGATGCCGTCAGATGCCATCAGATGCCGGCAGATCCCGTCAGATGCCGTCAGAGTTCGTCAGAGTTCGTCAGAGTTCGTCAGATGCCGTCAGATGCCGTCAGATGCCGTCAGATGCCGTCAGAGTTCGTCAGATGCCGTCAGATGCCGTCAGATGCCGTCAGATGCCGTCAGATCCCGTCCCGGCCGTCAGATGCCGTCAGATGCCGTCAGATGCCGTCAGATTCCGTCCTGGCTGTCACATTGCTGCGGGACCGAGCCTTCCCTGGCTAGCCATGTCACCTGTGTGCCTCTGTGGGACCGAGCCTTCCCTGGCTAGCCATGTCACCTGTGACCTGAGTGCCTCTGTGGGACCGACTGCCATGAATCAGGTCCGTCAGAACGGACCCCGCTGCAATCACTAACCGAGCGGGCATTGTCATCACAACGTCGACCATCAATCACCCAGCAGCCGTGCACGGACACGATCAGAGCAACTTTCCCCATAGTCAGCGCGGCGAGAGTCAGCTGCAAACAGGGGGAGGCAAACAGGCACGGGTTGCAAGGCGGCCAAACACGGACTCGACATACCTCGCGCTGCTGGTCGCGTGTTGATGCTAAGCCAGCTCTCTTTTCTCGGCTATGTAACCGTTATTGGTCAGGGCTTAGCACCTAGCCGTACTGTGGCAACATCCCACCGCCCCTCCGACGCCCCCCCCCCCCCCCCCCCCCCCAGCCGACCCCCTATCAGGCGGTGTCGGGAGCCGAGTTGGGCGGCTGCCCAGGTGGGGGGCGGAGGGGGGGGGGGGAGTAAATCCCACCCGTCCGACCCACGGAGCGGCAGAGAGGGAGAGAGGGAGCGGAGCGGCAGAGAGGGAGAGGGAGAGATTAGAGCACAGCAGGGGAGACTCGGAATCAGCACAGCACGAGATGTGTCAGCGAGATGTCGAGCTGAGGTGACATCATAGCTAAAGGGTTTGTCACAGGGTTTCTCAAAGGCTTTGTTCAAGGTAGCCAAAGGGTTTATCACAGTCATGCTCACAGGGTTTGTCAGGTTTTGACAGGGTTTATCACCGGGCTTGTCAAATAATGTCACATGGTTTGCCACAGGTAGTCACAGGGTTTGTCACAGGGTTTGTCACAGGGTTTGTCACAGGGTTTATCATAGGGTTTATCACAGGGTTTGTCACCGGGTTTGTCACAGGGTTTGTCACAGGGTTTGTCACAGGGTTTGTCACAGGGTTTGTCACAGGGTTTATCACAGTCACTGCCACGGTATTTGTCACACAGTGTTTATCAGAGGGTTCGTCAGCTTGTCACAAGGTTTGTCAAGTTGTTTTTTACTGGGTTTAAAATTAGGCCACATATTTTGTCACAGCGTTCGTTTGTCAGAGTTTGTCACAGGATTTCCACAGCATTTGTCGCAGTCAGTCAACTCACGATTTGTTTGACACTCGAGTCTCGACCACCAACTCCCCTCATGTCCGCTGGATCGGCATTTTAAATAGCTCAATCTTCCTAATGCGTTACGTTATCTCGTGGACGTCTGAAAGGTGACTATGTAACATAAACAGCATTGGAAATCGGGCCAACACAATCACCGTTTATTTTGCTCGCGATACAAACGCATAACTCAGAGAGATTGCCAATCACAGATAACCGCCTATCAATCACAATCACAGACAACCGCCTATCAATCACAATCACAGATAACCGCCTAGCAATGGGACCCGGGGGCGGACAGTAGCGATCTGAAGTTGGTTGGATTATCTTCGTCCATTGACTGCGGTTCGATTGATGGCCCTCTTAAGATCGGGTGATTGAGATAGGTTTCAATTTTCACTGCAGACGTTGAACACGTACATGTAAATTGTCAAGGCACGTGTTACTTCAATTTAAGTAAGTAATTTGCATAAGCAGGCGTACCCTTTCACTACGATGAATAAAGGTGTTGCACTGTTCAATATGTCTAACAAAATAATTCAGATACCCATTTGCATGTTATTGGCGAAATAAAACACAATTGCAATCAAACTATGCTGCTCGGTATTCAGGGTACGATTCCATTCAACACCGCTGTTTCAATAGGAAGCATACCAAGAGTCATCATCTATTCGTGTGTTGCCCGCACACCTCTTCGTCTCCGCCTCTCTCAGCCTGCACCAACACCGCCGCAATTCACATTGCGTAACTGCAGTTACGTCGAAAGCGCCGTCACTAAACACAGCATAATAACACTAACGGACGATGCAAATTAAAATCCGGCTGGTCGGGCGGCCCGTATGCACGGTGCGGTCAGCGCTGCTGTTGCAACTTGCAGTGATGCATAGTCAGCCGTTCATGTCCGATGGCGGCCGACCAGCGACACCTTTGTAAACATCGTGCACCGTGAGCATGCCTGACTGCTGCCACGGCAGCGGGGAGAGAGGTACCAAGAGGTGTAGCGCGAGGGGTGCCGAGAGGGGTGCCGAGAGGGGTAACAAGAGGGGTACCAAGAGGGGTACCAAGAGGTGTAGCGAGAGGTGTACCGAACGGGGTACCAAGAGGGGTGACAGAGTGTGTCAAGAGGGGTATCAAGAGGGGTAGCGAGAGGGATACCAAGAGGGGTACTAAGAGGTGTACCAAGAGGGGTGCCAAGAGGGGTACCTAGAGGTGTAGCGGGAGGTGTACCAAACGGGGTACCAAGAGGGGTGCCAGAGGTGTATCAAGAGGGGTACCAAGAGGGGTGCTAAGCGGTGTACCAAGAGGGGTAAAAGACTAAGGGGTACCAGGTATGCACCTGTGCAGTTACCGAACGGGGGAGATGGGAAGCGGTACCAGTTGTCACTCGGCACTGTTATCGGCTCTCCACAGGACCATTGGTCCGCTCTAAGCAGGACCATTGGTCCTCTCTCCACAGGACCAGTGGTCCTCTCTAAGCAGGATCATTGGTCCTCTCTCCACAGGACCAGTGGTCCGCTCTAAGCAGGACCATTGATCCTCTCTCCACAGGACCATTGGTCCGCTCTAAGCAGGATCATTGGTCCTCTCTCCACAGGACCAGTGGTGGTGGTGGACCAGCAGTGGTCCTCAACAGGACCGGTAGTGGTCCACGCTGCTGTGGGCGGTGATATCGTTATTTACCACGACCTGCGGGCACAGCCAAGCGATTGTGGAACCATGCCAACCGACCGCTGCTGCGGTGGCGGAAAATAACAACATTGATCAATACATTCTGTCAGGAAAATAACAGCATTGATCAATACATTATGTCAGTGGAGAGGCCTCGGCAGTCGGCATTCGAAAGTTCCGTGGTCAGGAATTAAATGTCCGATTCTGTCAGTGGAGAGGTCTCGGTGGTCGGCATTTGAAAGTTCCGTGGTCAGGAATGAAATGTCCGATTCTGTCGGTGGAGAGGTCTCGGTGGTCGGCATTGGAAAGTTCCGTGGTCAGGAATTAAATGTCCGATTCTGTCAGTGGAGAGACCTCGGTGATCGGCATTTGAAAGTTCCGTGGTCAGGAATCATTCACAGCGGGGCCGGAGTCAGGAATTAAATCCTCCGATGGTCGGCATTCGAAAGTTCCGTGGTCAGGAATTAAATGTCCGATTCTGTCAGTGGAGAGGTCTCGGCAGTCGGCATTCGAAAGTTCCGTGGTCAGGAATTAAATGTCCGATTCTGCCAGTGGAGAGACCTCGGTGGTCGGCATTTGAAAGTTCCGTGGTCAGGAATTAAATCCCCGATGGTCGGGATAGAAATTCAATCTGGTTTTAAAGGCCATATGCATGAACTGAACATGGGCTGTAGATGGGTCAACAATGGAGCCCTTCACGGGACACATTTTCCGCCCCCCATCCCGTTCCAGCCCATTCAGCCAGACCCAAACCCGTTCCAATCCGAATTCATAATTGATGGGGCTCCCGTTCCCACCCGTTTCAGCATATTTCACTTTATGTGGTGCTAACAAATTATATGGTCTGTCCCGTAACCCGTTCCAACCCGTTAATTTCCACCAAAAAAAAAAGCCCACCCATTCCCGTCCCGTTCCCATTCCCGTACGGGATTCCCACTCCATGAAGGGCTCCTAGACTCAACCAGCATGTAGCAAGCATATAACAAGCATGTAGCAAGCATATAACAAGTATGAAGCAAGTATGAACAGTTACCTGTATAACAAGTATGCTGATGAACAAAATGCAGAGGAGCTGGGAACTGCAGAAAGAAAGCAACAACACTAACATTGTCAAATGACACATGACATTGTCGTGACTGGTCGCATCGCATAATAAACTGATAAATAAACTCAATAAGCGACAAACGTGTAAACAACATAAGTTGCAGCCACTCTTCAGAAATTTGTAGTCGAAACTTTGTATCTTTGTATCTTTGCATCTATATTATATCACTAAACAGGCGGCGCCCAATAACAGGTGAAGTCATAGACTTCTTTCAATAAACCCAAAGAAAATAGATTGAGGGGGATGAAAGGAATTCGGACAGGGGGCCTGTACACTGGGAGCACACCCATGAAGTTCCGTCACACTGAGACCCCAATGGTTATACTGCCCCAGTCCGGGGTCCGCGTCCGGGTCCGGTCCGGGTCCGGGTCCGGGTCCGTGGCCTTCGGATGCGACATGTCGCCATAAGTCAGAGGGGAGGAGGACTCGCGCCAGTAGCCGGGGACTGACTCATCCGAGAGTCACTGAGGAGCTGACCGCTGGGGAATTCCGCCGACATTCCCCCGCAGGGACGCAGGGGATGACACCTGTCGGTGACGGGGTGGGAGGTTTGTTTGTGTGTTGGAGCTTAAGGGCGCCACGACTGCATGGTCAATTTGCGCCCATAGTGGGACTGGGGTGGGAGGTGAGGCGATTCAGGGGAGGTGAGACGATTCAGGGGAGGTGAGACGATTCGGGGGAGGTGAGACGATTCAGGGGAGGTGAAACGATTCAGGGGAGCTGAGACGATTCAGGGGAGGTGAGACGATTCGGGGGAGGTGAGACGATTCAGGGGAGCTGAGGCGATTCAGTGGAGCTGAGTCGATTCAGGGGAGGTGAGTCGATTCAGGGGAGGTGAGACGATTCGGGGGAGGTGAGACGATTCAGGGGAGGTGAAACGATTCAGGGGAGCTGAGTCGATTCAGGGGAGGTGAGTCGATTCAGGGGAGGTGAGACGATTCAGGGGAGGTGAGACGATTCAGGGGGAGCTGAGGCGATTCAGGGGAGGTGAGTCGATTCAGGGAGGTGAGACGATTCAGGGGAGGTGAGTCGATTCAGAGGAGGTGAGTTGATTCAGGGGAAGTGAGTCGATTCAGGGGAGGTGAGGCGATTCAGGGGAGCTGAGACGATTCAGGGGAGGTGAGACGATTCAGGGGAGCTGAGTCGATTCAGGGGAGGTGAGACGATTCAGGGGAGGTGAGTCGATTCCGGGGAGGTGAGACGATTCAGGGGAGGTGAGTCGATTCAGGGGAGGTGAGACGATTCAGGGGAAGTGAGGCGATTCAGGGGAGCTGAGGCGATTCAGCAGTGTTCTGAAATTGGGAAAATTACATGCAGATGGGCATGCATTTACCAAAATAGTTACCTCCCAAAATACCTCTTAATTTGAAATAGTTACCTCCCATTCGCCTCCCTTTTTGCCATTCGATTCAGCGTTGTGCAGTATTTGGGTTTCATTATCTGCGTCACCTTTAGGTGATGTTATGACATTGTGTACCTTACGTTTGTTCAGATACCTCCATACCTACCTACATTTCAAGTCGAAACATAGTTGATCAATTGATAGCTTTGTGCACCTGCTGGCTGCTGGGGCCCCTTCTGAGCCACTGCACTGGTGAGGAGAGGAGGTAACACAGAGGTAACTATCGGCATGTTTCTCGCATGTTGTATATACTCATTCAATAGCGATCAGATTTGCATAAAAACGTGGCAGTGTTGTATAGTCTGTGGAGAAGCTTTGGTATCATTTTTGATGAAAAATATCCATTCCGTATTTTAGGTGATTTGTTTCCTTGCATCATGTCAACAGGTCCATTTTGACCTGTTTCGTGCACCGTGATACTTAGCATGCTGTTATACATTTTGCAGACATTAAATCATATATTTGGAGACTGTAATGGCTTGAAAAACTATTTAGCAAACGACTTGCATTATGTACAAGTAATGTTATCATTTACGTGGCTTATTTTGGTTTTTACAAGTTGGAAGATTTGTTCTGTAATCTATCGTTATTCTGAGGAGGTAACAAAAAATATACCGGCATGTTTTTATTATAAGACCATCTGCTTATTTATAAAAACAGGTCATTACACAAAACTTCAATGTTTTTTGACAAGCCGAAACCACTTTAACCTCGGAAATGTCCAGTGAATAGTCTTGAAAAATAATGTTGGTAGAGTTGTTTTCTGAGGAGGTAACCATTTTTGCGGAGATTATTCAGCGCGAATAATTTAGCTGCCGCAAGGATGCAGCTAACCTGGCGCTGTTGATACAAAATAAGCTCCGGCGTCTTTGAGGCAGCTTACATGTTACCAAGGCTCTATAACCAGGTAGAACCGTCCCTGCTGCGCCAAATCTACCATGACGTCACCGAGGGCAAACTTATATCCGGCATAGCAAACTAAATATATCAAACACTACTTCGCAAGTGGCATACATGTAAAGTACATCATCAATAATGCATGTTAGACAGTATCAAGTCTCATATTAATGACAAGGAAACTCACAGGGATCCAACGAGTAATGCTCCGGTGACGTCACCGGGGCATTTATTGAACAGCTTATAGGTATTGGGATGACAACGGCCTGACATGTTAGAAACAGAGAACGCATATACTCAAAGCGTATATACTGTTACAAAGGCTGCCCTAGGTTATGCAGAAAGTTGTTTGGTGTGGCCTGTGGGGCATGATGATGTAGGAGTGGCGGCAGGTAAAGTATACCCTCGTTGTATTTATGTGATGTCCCGTATCTTATTTTTCTTCCCATAATTAAATAAGTAAATTCAATAAGGTGAGGCGATTCAGGGGAGGTGAGGCGATTCAAGGGAGGTGAGTCGATTCAGGGGAGGTGAGGCGATTCAAGGGAGGTGAGTCGATTCAGGGGAGCTGAGGCGATTCAGGGAAGCTGAGGCGATTCAGGGGAGCTGAGGCGATTCAGGGAAGCTGAGGCGATTCAGGGGAGCTGAGGGCGATTCAGGGGGAGCTGAGGCGATTCAGGGAAGCTGAGGCGATTCAGGGGGAGCTGAGGCGATTCAGGGGAGGTGAGGCGATTCAGGGGAGGTGAGACGATTCAGGGGAGCTGAGGCGATTCAGGGGAGCTGAGGCGATTCAGGGGAGCTGAGGCGATTCAGGGGAGGTTAGACGATTCAGGGGAGCTGAGGGCGATTCAGGGGAGGTGAGAAGGTGAGTGGAGGAGAGGTGGTGAGATGGTGCATTCAAGCGGGGGCTATGTTCAGGCAGCAATGGCTGGATATGAGTGATAAAGCCGGAGCCGGAGCCAGAGCCAGAGCCGGAGCCGGAGCCGGAGCCGGAGCCGGAGCCGGAGCCGGAGCCGGAGCCGGAGCCAGAGCCAGAGTAGGAGCCGGAGCCGGAGCCGGAGCCAGAGCCAGAGTCGGAGCCGGAGCCCGGAGCCGGAGCCGGAGCCGGAGCCGGAGCCGGAACTGGTCGGTGTCGCCCGGCCGGCTGTGACGACCCGCCCCCACCCCTCCCCCCTCATCCCTCCCGCCACCGCCACCGCCACCGCCGCCGCCGCCGCCTGACCGTCACCTTGCGACGCCCTTGACAGCGGCGGCGGCGGACAGAGGCGATGCCAGGCACGTGGCCGGGTGGGGAAACGGTCTCATCGCCGCATTAGTACAGAAACTCATCACAACACTGAGAATATGGGTATCCTGCACATGCATTCACCAACGGTTTGATATTATGGAGACACGTATGCTATCTGTGATAGGTGGGACTTCACTGCTCCTCGACTCTTGGCGCCTCTGTTCCGTGATGACAAGGTCTGCTATCGCATAATAACATCACGAAGCGACGCCTTTATCGTCATAATCGTCTGCCATGATGTGTATGAGGCAGCTTCTCCGAGCAGAAATTCCCACTCTTTCAGATTCAGCGCACGAAACACAGCTACTAAGAGTGTTTCTTGAGTTTGAAATGGAAACGGATACTACTAATACGGCCGAACAGTCTTGGCAATTGAACCGTCCTTAGTCAGCCTGCAACATAAGATGGATTGGACAGTCTTGGAAAATTGATTTAAAAGCTAATTAATGTATAGAAAGTAGTATAACCGAGTATATGCAAGTAAACAGGATGTGCATGCCTAAAATAAATTAGCTGAAAAATGTTATATATTTGAGCAGTTTTATCTACGTTTCTCTTATGCCTTCCACACGGACAGAGATTGCTGCACAGAGTGTTCGAGCCAGAAAATAACAAGCTTTGACGATCGGCATCCTGAATCCGAATTGATCTAGAAATAGTCTTCACGAGACAGAGCCCCATTCAAACAGGCGGGCGATGGATTATGTAACACCGCCATTCGTTTTTTAATCCCGCTGCAAGATCCAAGACATCCCACAAATACGGTGAAGAAACACGAAAGAAGTCTCTCAGTTCTGGCGGATTTTTCGCCAAAAAGCGCCGTCGCCGCGTAGTGACGCATTAGCGCGTGTTATCGGCGGTTTGGTAGCACGTCAACAGAGCTAATCTGGTAGCACGTCAACAGCGCAATCTGGCAGCACGTCAACAGGGCAATCTGGCATCAGCGGGTGGTTATCTCAAGACTCCACCTGGTCGGTCGTGGCAAAATTACGCCAGACGACAAGGACGGATCCAGAACTCGGCAAAAAAGTTTGGGGACCAAATTCCAAGAAGTTTCATATAATTATAAAAATTAATCGGACTTCGCTACTTTATGCGGTATACCTGAACACGAACTTTCTTGACGAAAAGTTGCTGAAATTTTCCTTCACAGCAAGAGATGTGACAATTTTCGGCCAACTTCGGGCGTTTTGGGGGCATGCCCCCATGGGATCCGCTTGCGCGGCTGCGGTGCGCGACGCCGCCCCTCACATGCCACACAACGGAACACATGATTGTAAGAGATAGTCAGCAAAGTGTTCTAAAATTCGCTTCTACATCATGCAAAAAGTTGACTCGTGGCCAAACATTCAATTTATCATCCAATCAGCTTTGTCAAACTTTAACATGATAACGCTGTTCATCGCATGCCAAGAAGCAATGAAGCAGTGATATATATATATATATATATATATATATATATATATATATATATATATATAAATCTCCCCCATAATGTCATGTGTGTCCGTTTCATATGCGACAGCCCAGTTATGTTCGCTGGGCATGATGTTTTGGTTATTTATTTTAAAATGTCTGGGAAGTTGTCGGGTATTACATTGTTCACGAGCATTGGGGGGGTCAGGTCCTCATGACTACAGCACACTGCTGTGTTGTCGACTGACCTGAGGCTTAGTGAGTCGGTGTGTAGTGTCGTGGTGTGTCGAGTGTAGTGCTGTTGTGTGATGTGTGTGTGTGTGTGTCGTGTGTGCTAGTGTGTGTCGTGTGTAGTTGTAGTGTAGTAGTGTGTGTGTGTCGTGATGAAGTGTGTAGTGCTGTGACGTGTGCTGTCAGTGAAGTGTGTGTCGTGTGTAGTGAGTGTCAGTGTTGTAGTCTCGTGTGTGTACATGTG
>JAXIVJ010019716.1:0-17830 GCA_036785665.1 Chirona hameri | reverse complement strand
CCTCGCGACACGCGAGCTGAGCACTGCGCGCCGCCGACCCGGCTCACGGAGCGGGCTTTCGGCCAGTCACGGAGAAACGGTGCATCGCATGTTGAAAACCCTAGCTCTGTCCACTAACTCAGTTATGCAACGAGATCGTGACAAATTTCCAGCCACCTCCGATCGCTACAAATGGTACTTTTAGACAATTGTATGCACCATATTTGCCAAGCGTAGCCTCTGACCGGGACTGGCCGCCGGCCCGGCACGGCCAACTTCGAGGCTGTACACGATGTGACGTCAGATGCCACAGCGCGGCCGCCGAAGGCCGGCTGGCCGGTCAGGGTCAGGTCATGACCGGCGGCGGCCGCGCTGTGGCCTCTGACGTCACATCGTGTACAGCCTCGAAGTTGGCTTGCATACAATTGTCTAAAAGTACCATTTGTAGCGATCGGAGGTGGCTGGAAATTTGTCACGATCTCGTTGCATAACTGAGTTAGTGGACAGAGCTAGGGTTGTCAAAATGCGATGCACCGCTTCTCCGTGAATGGCAGAGGGCCCGCTCCGTAAGCCGGGCCGGCGGCGCGCAGTGCTCAGCTCGCGTGTCGCGAGGGGCGATTCTGCGTGTGAGACGCGGGCGGGAGTGCGCCTTATTAGAGCCGACACCGGGAGCGCTTGGCTTTGATGCAATCGTGCAACCAACACACCATCTAATGGCTTTGCATTCTATGAGTCCTTGTCGCGCAGAGCATGACGAATCGGTAGACATGCCATTGGTCTGCATTTTCGCCATGCCATACACGATAGCCCTGGCCAAACGAAAGGGGCGCGAATTCGGACAAAATGTCGATACGAAAAGGCCCTCGACAGATTTGGGCAAAATTTGCATCGCTGAATTCCGCGTTAACTCAGCTTTCCATGGTGCATCTCCCGTAGTTTGAGCCCTCCGAACCATTCCAACGAACCGTGCATCACCATAATAATTCCGTTCCGTTCCATTCCACTCACACGTTCCCGATGGCCAATAGGCAGGGGTCTGAACGAATTGCCCGTTCCATTCCGCTTCAAAGCCAGCATAAACGTGTTCCGTTCCATTTCCATTATGTTTTATTATTTTGTTTAAATCCCCATTTCATTCTGACCCCTACCTCACACTCATTTTTATAGAAAATGGCTCATTAACATTTGTCATCAATGTTGACGCAGATAATTGTCTTCTCTCATCATATTATCCTTCCGTGCACATTTGTGCCACAATGCAAATGAATGCAGTGCAGCCCGGGACTTGTCAGTCGTCACATTTGGCGGTAGCAGCTGCAGCGGCAAAACAAACACCGCATTGCATCACCTGAGGCTGCAGCAGCGCGCCTGCGCAGTGCAGAGTCTGCGATGATCGTGTGTAGCGCGCGGTTGCCAGCTGGGAAAACATCCGGATCCGTTCCATCTGCAGCTCGGAGAATATGTGCGGCGAAATTGTTCACCAATTGTTCAACAGTATAGGGAGTTTTTTCATCGGGTTACCAAAAATAAAATAAAAAAATAAGGCGACCGGCCGAAATCCGCGGAGGGAAAAAATGAGTGTACCCTTTTGCCACAAAAGATGCCCCCCCCCCCCCCCCCCCCGGAGAGAGGCTGGGTCCGCCAGTGGTCTCATATTGATTATGGGGATGGAGGCATTATTTTTGCAGCACTACAGTAGATTGCAGGTACATACATTACTTACATACACATTTACTTACATTACTTACATACAGCGCCCCAGGTTACCCCATATACCAATTTTGGTCAAAATCGGTGACATGACGGTGTAATTTTGCACTTTGTTTTTGTAGATTTGTCGTGGAATGCCCCAGCTACAAAACAATAAGAACATTGTTTTTTTTACTGAACCTTATTACCCTACTTAATACTAGTAGACATATTCCACACAACATAGGTACCTATGCAAGGAAATTCCTTCACGCGCTCCTCTGCCTCCCAGCAGGCGGCAGGAGACCAAGGGCTGCGACGCTGCGTGTAAAATTATAGGTTACGTTGGTTGTGCATCACTCCAAAAAAGCGTCAAACACGCCACTTTCCCTATCCCTACTGCTACCAAAATGCTACCAAATAGAGGATACACCAACGAGGCAAAAACATATTTATTTATTTCGCAAGAAGTTTTTTCGCAGGCAGTACCCATTTCCATCGCCAGTTTCAGCGATTTTTTTTGGGGGGGGGGGCTAATTTCTATTGCCACGCCTGTCGAGCTTGGAATGTTTTTTTTGCCCCTGCCGCCCCTCCCCCCTCCTGAATCCGCCAGTGATACAAGTCACGCACGCGCTCCTCTGCCACCGAGCAGGCAGCAGGAGACCAAAGGCTGCGTGGAAAAATTATAACTTACGTTGGTTGTGAATTACTCCAAAATAGCGTCAGACGCACCACTTTCCCTATCCTACTGCTACCAAAATGCTACAAAATAGAGGAAACACGAACGAGAAAAGAAAAATATTTCGCAAGAAGTTATTTTTTCGCAGGCAGTAGGTACCCATTTTCATCGCCAGTTTCAGCGATTTTTTGTTGTTGTTGTGGGGGGAGGGGGGCTAATTTCTATTGCCGCCCTTTCGAGCTTGGGATGGGGTGGGGGCTTTTGCCCCTGCTCCCCCCCCCCCGCCCTCCTGGATCCGCCAGTGCTGCCGCTGCGGACAAACCGTCGACCAACTCGGACATCACGGGCTGTCCTGCCGTTTCAGCGCCGGTCGTTTCCCACGTCACGCAAGCTTCAATGACGTGAAGCGCGGCCTCGCCAGCGCGAGAGTCTCGTCCGTCCTGGAGCCGGTCGGGCTGGATCGTGGAGACGGCAGGCGTCCCGACGGTCTCACTGTATTCCCGTAACAGTGACGGCCGTATAGCCTCATCTGGGACGCCACGGGCGTCGACACGTGCGCAGCATCGATGCTGGTGGAGTCGGCCCTCGAGCCGGGCTCAGCCGCCTCAGCCGCCGAGGAGCGGAAGAGGCGCAGATACGAGGCGCTAGGCGACCGGTACCACTTCGTGCCGCTGGCCGTGGAGACGTCAGGTGTCCTCGGCCCGGCGTGCGCTGCTTTTCTGGCCGAGCTCGGCCGCCGCATCACAGCGTGCTCGGGCGAGAAGCGCGAGACGGCACGGCTGCGCCAGCGACTGTCACCCGATCCAGCCTGGAGCAGTGACACCACAGTGTCTGCGCCCGTGGTTGAGGTGTTGCTGATATGTATAGATGAGTGTAAACAAATGTTTCTAGTCAAGATTGCTGTGTTGTTCAGTGTTCTTCTATCATGTATATTATCTTTGTATTGTGCCCTGCTGTCACATCAAGCTCGTGTCTTTCATGCAATATATATATATATATATATATATATATATATATATATATATATATATATATATATATATATATATATATATATATATATATATATATATATATATATATATATATATATATATATATGAATATAGTAATGGTAACGAATTTCGGTGTTCACCAAAATCCGGTATTGCTTTTTGACGAAACTGTATGGAAAATATGCTTTCCACACTGTTTATCGTGATTATGTGCCCTACTGCCCTTAAAAGTCAACAAACATTGAATAAAAGGCAACCAAATTAGCAGTTAACTTTGCACCCAACGACGGCCTAGTTAGTGACTGCGACCCTGAATTTGGCAAATTGGTTCATGTATTTTCAACATCAGGAGTTTTGTTTTGCTTTGTCTCTGGCTGTATATAACACTAGGCGCAGTGGAGGGTGGGGACACTTTTGTGCCCCCCACATGTTTTTCGTGAATATTTAAGAGAACGAAGCAAAGCAGGGCGGTGTTTGTTGCGTGAGATTAACGCCAACTCAATAGCGGATCGTTTGACGCAACACAATCAAAATCAGTCGATACATTTTTGAGTTATATGGAATTTTAGTCCAAGATGGCGGCCAGAATCGCGGTCGGCAAATCGATATAATCGGAACCAACAGTCGGATCGAGATAATTAAAACGCCATTCGGTAGACAATGTCAATGTGCATCCCCGGAAATATCTTTGGACACATTGCTGGTGATCTGTGACGTCACATAGGTCAAATAAAAAAGTGACATTTGGCCAGATTTGACCTTTGTGACCTCGTTTGACCTTGAAGATAATGACTGAAGGTCAAGACAATTTGACAAATTGTAGATAATCATAGCACCTACCCACCCTGTAAGTTTCACCATTTTAGCTTTCATACTTTCGGAGATCTTAAGGCGGGGGGGGGGGCACTAAAGTGCCCCCCCCCCCCCCCCCCTCTCCACTGCGTGTTAGTGGCATACCCCTCTTCACTGCGCGTGTTAACCATGCGGCGTCAGGCGTCAGCAGTGTACGGGGGACGGGGCATTGACATCAATATCAATACATACAATAAAAATGAGTTGAGGCAGAACAAAAGCCTTGGCCGAATGAATCCTGGATCCGCTTTTGTCATCATGATTCGTGATCCCATTGTTTTAAGATTTGTGTGAGGGGTTTTGGTAATTGGTGGTATATAGTAGTGGCGGAGGCAGGTGAGGGGCAGGAGGGACAAGTTGACCTCCCTAACTCCAGCCGAATTGAACCCGCCCGCCATTGACTGGGGGGGGGGGGGGGCGTTTAACGCCCCCCCCCCCTGATGAATTTTCGTAATAGCTCAAAAACCAATAGCGCTATCAACGTGAAACATCGGATACCTTCTTCTATATCACGTTTACGTCTTCTGTGAATTTTTTTTAATCAATTTCGTCGGAAAATTTCGAGTTATATCGGATTTAGTGACGTCACTACACACGAGTTTTACACCAAAATCAGCTAAATGTAACAGACCGTACAAATGCCATATTTTGAGCCAAATGCAATCCAAAAACGTCAAAAGATGGAAAATGGCAAGGGCTACATCATAGCTATCTCGGATTAAAAATAAGTTTTTTGACCACCAAAAAAATGGGGGAAAATGCCCACAAAATCAAATTTTTCAAAGATATTGTTAAAAAATGGAATATATGTCAGAGTATGGAAAACTATCATACCAAATTTCAGAATTATATCACCATCGTTGACTGACTTATGGCATCTAAAGTATGGGTAATTCATGACGTCACATTGAACAATTGCGTTGTTTAGCTTTTATTGACCAGATAGAGACAAATCAATGGAACCACTGTATTTCTGAGACACAACTGGTCTAGAAATAAGCCTTGTTTATTTATATTTATAAATTTCAAATTTTTACCTTCAGTGACCTGCACTTGACCTGAACTTGACATTTACTTCGCGTAACTGAAGTCAGGTGGTAAAATGACTATCACTATCGAATTATACGTGGAAAATAACTCTTAAAACATGTGTTGCATGACTTTCGTAGATATTTTAAGCATAGAGACCTTCTGTGACCTGACCTTGACCTTGGACAACAATTTTACTTTAGCTCATGCGAGATGTGTATCATACCTTAGGCAGGACTTTGGGTGATCATGGTCGTAATCGAAGGCTTTGGATGGAAAGTATGGCCCATAAACTCAAATACGTCGATTTTGACTTTTGACCTAACCGTGACCTGATATTTGACCTCACTTTGACATTTTTGAGTTTGCTTTAGATTTGTCTCATTGAGAGATTTCGATTGCCGTATTGCGCGTCTCACTGCGATCATTGGTTCGGAAGATAACGAGGGGGAAGAATCTGCCGCTGCCCCCTGTGTTAGTACATATTTTTTTTATTTCCCAAAATTTATTTTTAGAAATAGGAAAAGTTGTTATTTCATTTTTTAAATTGTCAATTGAGGCAACGATCAATTTGATACAATACATGTGTCACATACAAATCCAGGTAAATAAATCAAAAGGTGAATATTTCATTTTAAAGCCTACCCATTTGTATTTCATTTGGCCACCATCCAAATGGCTATTGTCTTGTCATCCACGCCTTTACGCCAGTCTCCTGTCTGTTTTTATAGCGTTGTTTGTTTCCTACGTTTGTGTATCTTGGAGAAAGATTTGGGTAAATATCATTAAGTCGAGAGTTGAGACGTCAGCAACGCAGTTTAACCCGCGAGTTACCGAGGTTTTTGTTTGCCCCCCTCCCGCTATTTTGCAATATCTCCTAAACTGATGCCAGTATCGTCACCAAACTGTTGGCACTCTCTCTCGCATCAATTCAAAATGTTGACCGAAATAACAAAAATGAGGTCAAGATAGGTCAACCGGAAATTACGTCAGAGTGACGTGATGTTTTGCGTTTTTTGTTGAAAAATAAGTTTTTGCGAAAAACGAAGGTACAGTTTTAAGATAAATTAAATTGTAATATCTCAAATGACTGAAAATAGACTTGGCTATCAAACTGCTATCTGATTATGTTTTACATGTCATGAAAATGCAAAATTTCGTAAAATTCAGACAATTATTTTGCTCTTGCCATATTTTCAAATATTTTCAAATGTCTAAAAAAAGGAACATATATGAAGAGACGTGTCCTATGAATATGTGTACCAAATCTGAAGTCGATATAATCAAAAATGACTGACTTATGTATGCCCTTTCGAAGGACACAATCGCCCTTTTATCACGGCATTACCATGCATATACCATGCACCCATGGGTTTCTGTGTTTGCCTTGCTCTTTGATTTATATGAAACAAGTAATGTTCTAAGGTAATTTTTGCGAGTTCTAAACGAAACACGAACCCATACATATGTATTGTAACGCCTAATTGCCGTAATCGGCAATTTTACCTCGGATGACCTTGACCTGACCCAAGGTCATCAAAGGCTTAGAATGGTACTTAGAAGTGTCAGACACACGAATCATACCGATTTATTGACTGCTTATGCGTTTAAAACCGTTATTTTGCGCGATAATTGCATCCACTGAGACCTGCATGACACAGTCAAACATTTTGTCTTTGACCTGACCTGTGACGTCATCGGTGACCCGAGGTCAACAATAATAGGTTTCCCTCGATTAATTTTCCACGGCTATCGAATGTCGTTTGCATTTTGATAATAGATCCAGTAGTTTCATAGATCCGGGGGTCAAAATATAGCCTCCCCTCCCCCCCCTCCTCGGGCCCCATGGTAAGTTGCGTTATGGAAAATATCCCAGTAACTGCCGGGTTAATACGAACTGCCTGTTGCGAAATATGCCACATATTAGAGAAATGTAGTAACTGATATTGTCTTGTGCGTGGCCTTTACTTGACGGAGTGGTTTCGGTCCATAAATTACTAACTGCCATGACGGATAATATTTTGTATTGGTAAATCTAGCACGCAATCACTAAAGTTGCATCAGTCAGCAACTTTGGCTCGTGAAGTCCATAGTACCATCCGCAAATTATCTACTTTCACTTTGTCGAACAGTTGAGTAAAAATAGCGGCGTCAAGCCAAAGTGCTCGTCAGCACATTTTTCATGTCTAAGTGAATTAACAGGTCAAAAATATTGACGCCTGAAATATTCTTACGAGTCTGTTTCGTATCAGCGTGTTCGCTCGTCAACTGTGCTCTCTTTCCTCTCTTTCTCAGCTCGCTTCCATCAAATACCATGTTTGTTTCTTTGTCTCTTTCCTCTCTTTCTCAGCTCGCTTCCATCAAATACCATGTTTGTTTCTTTGTCTCTTTCCTCTCTTTCTCAGCTCGCTTCCATCAAATACCATGTTTGTTTCTTTGTCTCTTTCCTCTCTTTCTCAGCTCGCTTCCATCAAATACCATGTTTGTTTCTTTGTCTCTTTCCTCTCTTTCTCAGCTCGCTTCCATCAAATACCATGTTTGTTTCTTTGTCTCTTTCCTCTCTTTCTCAGCTCGCTTCCATCAAATACCATGTTTGTTTCTTTGTCTCTTTCCTCTCTTTCTCAGCTCGCTTCCATCAAATACCATGTTTGTTTCCTTGTCTCTTTCCTCTCTTTCTCAGCTCGCTTCCATCAAATACCATGTTTGTTTCTTTGTCTCTTTCCTCTCTTTCTCAGCTCGCTTCCATCAAATACCATGTTTGTTTCTTTGTCTCTTTCCTCTCTTTCTCAGCTCGCTTCCATCAAATACCATGTTTGTTTCCTTGTCTCTTTCCTCTCTTTC
Source organism: Chirona hameri (assembly GCA_036785665.1). Taxonomy (NCBI): domain Eukaryota; kingdom Metazoa; phylum Arthropoda; class Thecostraca; order Balanomorpha; family Balanidae; genus Chirona; species Chirona hameri. The sequence goes on along the minus strand of JAXIVJ010019716.1, from coordinate 9,766 downwards.
TCAGTTCGCTTCCATCAAATACCATGTTTGTTTCCTTGTCTCTTTCCTCTCTTTCTCAGCTCGCTTCCATCAAATACCATGTTTGTTTCTTTGTCTCTTTCCTCTCTTTCTCAGTTCGCTTCCATCAAATACCATGTTTGTTTCTTTGTCTCTTTCCTCTCTTTCTCAGCTCGCTTCCATCAAATACCATGTTTGTTTCTTTGTCTCTTTCCTCTCATTCTCAACTCGCTTCCATCAAATACCATGTTTGTTTCTTTGTGTATGTAGTACAAGTTCATCAAAAGTCATACAAAACCGTGGAAGCATATGTTGCCCCAGAATTCGGGCACATCAATATCACGGCCAAAAACAAACTTAATATTAGCGCGAACACCTAAACACGGCGGTGTCGCCAAACTCATACAACTTTAACTTACATACGATCGTAAACGAGCAAACAATGACTAAAAATCCACTCTCGTCGTACACTCCTAAGGCATCATCGCGTTGTACGATCACTCAGCGGCCAGTCGAGAAATATTGGTGCCTCGCCCGGCCTCCGACACAAAACAAAGACTAGAGTCCGTCAGCTCTCCCTCTCCGGGCCGTCCACCGAGTTGGCCGGCGCCGTCGACGAATTCGGCCGTTCCAGGAACGCCCGGTCGGCCGGCGGTCGGAGGCTCTGTTGCCAGCCGTGCCGAGTCGGCCGAGCTGGCTGCCAATGCACTGCCGGCTCTGGACGGGGCACACACAACGGAACGGCGCTGCAGCCGACCCGTCAGCGCTACAATGAGGCGGCGACAGTCACAAAGGCACGACCGGCCGATCAGCCGGCCGGCCACACAAGCATGGAATGATGATCTCGCACACACACACGCACACAAACGCACCATACATGACTAGCAGTTCAGTCTCTCGTCCTTCGAGGAGGCACGGCTGGCGGATGCTGGGACGAAGCGATCACAGCGCGGCAAAGCCCTCGTTGCCTATCACATGCGGCGCCGCGGCGGGCGGCGGGGGGCCTCTCCAGCCGGCGGCGGTGTCAGCGCGGATGCAGGATCTGACAGCCGTGCTGCGTGTGCTGTTGCACTTCATTCTTCAGGGCCATCACCTGATCGCGCAGCCGGCCGGCCACCGCCGCCAGCTCGCTGTTCTCGTTCTTGATCTGCCGCACGCGATCCTCGAGCCGTGCGATCCGCTCCAGCTTCCGTTTGCGGCACTTAGTGGCCGCTATCCTGTTGCGCAGCCTCTTGCGCTCGAGCTTGATGCGCTCCTGGTGGGCCATGTTGACCGGGCTGGGCGGCTGCGGGCTGGAGGAGGCGTAGGACGTCACGGACGGCACCATCTGCGGCTCCTCCTTGATCTGCAGGCCTGCTGTCAGGCCGTAGTACTGTCCGGGCAGCGAGGTGGGCGCCGTGCTGACCGCAGCCGGCACGCCGCCCGCCTGGGTCGACTCGAGCGTGGTGTAGACGGGCGAGACGTCAGCGCCGTACTGCGCCATTGGCGCTGCATCCTGCTGCTCCTGCTGCTTCAGGTGGTGCAGCGCGTCCACGAAACCGCGCGCGTAGTTCTCCTGCTCCTCGGTGGCCGGCCGGCCGAACACGGTGTTGATGGCGTTCCCGGGGGTCGGCGTGGTGGCCAGGCCGTGCTGTGTGATGAACCGCTCCAGCTCCGGCGAGGCCAGCTTCAGCATGTTCACGTCGGGCGAGGTGAGCAGCGGGTCGGTGCGCTGCCGCTTCCCCGGCCGCATGTCCAGGTCGAGCGTCATCCGCTTCTTCAGCTGCTGCATGTTATCCATCTGGGGCAGGCGGTAGACCGAGTAGTCCTGGTCGCCATACAGCGAGGTTTCCATCGCAGGGCGAGCGGGCCGCGGCGCGCTCGGCGGGTGCTGCTGCGGAGCTGAGCTTCGCCGCGTGCTTCCCGGTCGGCGGCTGGCGAGCGACTGACGTTGGGCGCGAGCGGTGCCAGATACACACCACGGCGCTCAACTGATCGATCCCAACTGCCGTCCGCTGCGCGCCACTACGCTTTTCTGAGTCACACGACCACCGCTTGGCAGGCTTTATACGAGTGATGTAATCCGGCCAAAAATAGCCGGATTCGTCATCGCCCGGCGCCGCCATTGGTCGGCGGTGAGGTTATCCGTGACGTCACCGACCGCGCTGCATGCTGGGTAACGGGCGTGTGACGTCACACGTGGAGTGTCCCATCGTGATGCAAGACCGTTCGCCAGGGAATACCCAACGCCTAGCCCCGTCGTCGCGATGCAAGTTAAAGACATCTTCTGATTGGAGCGTGCACGATCACGACAGAGACCGGTGGCCCCGCCATGTGCCGACCTACACGGGGCAATGGCATACCACATACCACCAGTCGCTGTGGTGGGTATCGGGCTGCCCGGAGTCGCACCTCCACGCTCTGCTTTCGTCGGCGGCAGTTCGTGGAAACGGCGCGGCCGGCGGCCGGCGGGCGGTTGTCTGGGAGCCGGGTACCGGCCACCGGGTGCCGCGAACTGCGCCGCCACCGGATGCGGCAACGTCGTATCGCGCGGCGGCCCCCGACGGCGAAAGAAAGCAAACGGAGGTGCAGCCGGTCACTATCTATGCCGGAACTACTGGGAACCGCTGCCGGGGCACCGGAAGCGGTGCCGAATCGGATAGCGGACAGCGGTGCCCGACTACCGCGGCTTACAGTGGCTGTGGTCAGCCCCTGGCGGCATGCAGCTTGGTCAGTCTCGGACAACACATACATCGGTCAGCCCCGGACAACACATACATCGGTCAGCCCCGGACAACACATACATCGGTCAGCCCCGGACAACACATACATCGGTCAGCCCAGGACAACACATACATCGGTCAGCCCCGGACAACATATACATTGGTCAGCCCCGGACAACACATACATCGGTCAGCCCCGGACAACACATACATCGGTCAGCCCCGGACAACACATACACCGCGGTCAGCCCAGGACAACACACACATTGGTCAGCCCCGGACAACACATACATCGGTCAGCCCCGGGCAACACATACATCGGTCAGCCCCGGCCAACATATACATCGGTCAGCCCCGGCCAACATCTACATCGGTCAGCCCCGGACAACACATACATCGGTCAGCCCCGGACAACACACATCGGTCAGCCCCGGACAACACATACACCGGCAGGGGCGCAGCCAGGTGGGGGGGGGGGCTATGGGGGGGCTAAAGCCCCCCCCCCCCCCCCGTCGCGGCTCAGAGGAGCCATCTCGGGTCTGAAAGGGGCCCATCGTGGACTCAGAAAGGGCCCATTTCAGATCTGGGAAGAGCCCATTTTAGCCTGATAAACCCAAATTTAGCCTCAGAAAGCGAGCATTTCAGGTCCAGAAAAGGACCATCTCAGGTTTGGAAAGGGCTCATCTTAGGCTCAGAAAGGGCCATCTCAGATCTGGAAAGAGCCCATTTTAGGCTCTGAATGGGCTCATCTTAGGCTCAGAATGGGCCCATCTGCAAGGGCGTATCCAAGGGGTCCCTGGACACCCGCGGATACCCCCTTGGGCTGCGGGGCCCACCTTGTCTTTCGTTTAAGGGGCCCTTAGCTGGCCAGACGGGCACTCGGTCGGTCTGAGGCACTCGGTCGGTCTCAGTCGGCTTGAGGGGCCCTTGATCGGCCTCAGGGGCCCTCTGCCTGTCTGATGGGGGCCGTCTATTGGTCTGAGGGGCACTCTGTCGGCATGAGAGGCCCTGTTTAGGCCTGATGGGCCCTCTGTATGCCTGAGGGGCCCTATGTCGGCTTGAGGGGCCCTATGTCGGCATGAGAGGTCCTCTGGTGGCCTGAGGGGCCCTCGGGCAGCTTGAGAGGGGCACCCTTCGACCCGACGGGGCCCTCTAGCCGCCTAACTGAGCCCTCGACCAGGTTGAGGGGGCCCCCTTTCGACACGACTGGAGCTGACCCCTTTGACCCCCTGCGTGCGCCACTGCATATAGGTACTGGCCAACTCCGAGTCCGACGGTGCTTCACTGGTCCCGTTCTCGGTAACCTCACAAGTCACAGAATGCGGGACTGGGAGGGTTGGGTCCTAAAGAATATGCAAGGATGCATACATGTCGAGAGAAGAAAGCAATGGCGTGGGACTATTTCTTTTACTGATAAGATGCCCTTTTCACCGCAAGTTAGGACATGCGAACTAAAATCGACTAACTGTTGGTTGTAAGCACGGGATCCTCATTAGAGCTGCCACTTTTCAGGCCTGTGACTACCCGCGCCACGCCGCAAACACTGTTCAACTACCCACCACTACCCACTTGCTCAAATAAGCTGTCAACTACCCACAACTACCCTCAACATAAATTGTACTATTTTGGGATTGAACAAAATTAAAGCAAAAACCTTTAAATTATGCAAATGCATACAATACACTTGAATAATATTATTGAAATGAAAGCGCAGTCACTGAAATAAGGTTTATAACTTTCCTTTTTTAAAGTTGAAAATTATGCTACCCGCCAACTACCCACTTCAGCCAAATGATTGCTTGTGCTACCCACAACTACACACGTGTCGTAGGTAAGCGGGTAGAAAAGTGGCACCTCTAATTTTCATGATTACTAGCGTCATCTATAAATCAGTGGGTGGCTGTCAGAGCGCCATCTCATGGGATAAATTGACAATGCATGTTTTGATTAGACGCTCCAGCTGATCGTTTCAAATAATGATTCTAAGTTATTGATAATAATTTGTTAATGAGTAATCATTTTTGGAAGAATTGAATCGATTTCTATGTTACAATTCGAACTTTATAAGAGACGACACAGCAAAAGATGGGAATTTTTAATTTAGTGGTCACGTCTTTTTATGTCTCAATATATTTTTGTTTGGGTAAATGGCACCGCTGTACTTCTCTTACACCCCGGAGACGTCGCAATCATGGTATGTCGCCGACTTTTGCCGAATTATTAAAATATTGTGAGTGCTAGAAGTGTAAAATATGTTTTAAAACGTGCCATATGATTTGCACAACCTGTAGGGTTCATTGTTTCTTGGTTTTATTTCTCTAAAATCATGTTTTAGGTCTTTGTAGGTCATGTAGCATCAGCATCACAATCAAGATTTGTTCCAACTGGTCAATTTGTGTATTTTTGTCCATTATATTGTCCTTGAATGACAACCCATTTATACAAAACGATTACCTAGCTGTGCTAGTTTTCACAAATTGATTGTGGGCATTTGTTTTGGCATGCTTGCCAAATTCTTCCCTGCAGTACTTTGGCTGCCGGCTTTGGAATAAGAACTCGGTTGCTAGCGCTAGGTAAAAAAAAAAAATCAGTTATTAACATCATTTTTTTTCTCAAAGTGGGAGTAGCTTGTCATAGGCATTGTACTGTAGGATAAAACAAATTGATTGAATTATTGACATTTCACTAAAACACCTCCATGGAAAATGGCCAGTCTCCAAAAGTAATCACACCATCTGCCACTCAACTGTTTGGGGATGGGGACCATAAACCCACCATTAGTTATTAGTAAATCCCTATAATATACCTACCAATCGATAGCAAATATCACATTTAGCTATGGATGCCTCCCCCCCCAAGAAATTTTTCACAACTAATTCTAATGTCAATAAATTAATATCTTGCCGCTTCCATCGCCTCACCAGTCTGCAAACTTTGTTTACACACCAGCTGATGACAACTGACCTTGATACAAGTATAGATGGCGGTCACAGCTTCCTGGCTTATAATGTTTGCAGAACTCACTAAACCCTATGACGCTCTCACTAAGCCTCCATTCCTGGCGGAGCACAGAACTTTTATTTGAGACTAGGTTGGCTGCGCTGTGGCCGCCATCACAACGTGCTTGCACATCAATCACTGGCTCACAAAATTATTTGCCTCATTTTCACTCTTAAAATTAATTTAGGTTTAGGTTTATATAGTGGGCTTTAGGTAGACTGGGTCTATTCAGGGCCCACATCATGGAAGTGGTCAGGACTAGTGGTCGGTCAGCGCCTTTTGTACTGCGGCCCAATGTCGGTAGAGACGATTTTTAAAGCTGTTGACAGTAGGGGCTGAGCTGACCTCTGCTGGTTCCAAAGATGTCATGGATGATCCTTTTTTTCCTGTGTATCTTCTTGTGTAGATATGGCAACAATCGTGGTAGACGATCAGTTGACACTTCCAGAAATATTTGTGTTTCAACATTGTCCAGTATGCAAAACGTGGCAAGTTTTGACTAGATCTTGTCTGGGTTGGCACCAACACATCAAAATTGGGGCAGCTTTTGAAAATTTTGGGCAGCTTTTGACATTTTGGGGCAACTTTTGGAGGTCTGGGGTAGCTTTTGACATTTTGGGACAGCAGTAAGAATGCACTGATTCATACTAGATTAAATGCAGTTGTGAAGGTGACCCCCCCCCCCCCCCCTTGTCAACATTATTTATCTGAAAAGTGAATTTACACTAGATAAAACGTGATTAAGACAACCCCCCTCCTGTCAACAGTATTTGCTGACAGTGCCGTTCATGTATGAGGAGTTAAATTTGATCTGGAAAATCCTGCCCCAAATGGGGCAGCTTGCTGTCCCAGTTCCTGCCATGTTTTGCATACTGGAACATGGTTAAGAGGTAAGATACATTCTGAATAACAACATGTACCACATAGTGTCTTGGAAGATGCATAGTGACCTAATAGTTGAGTTTTGTAACATCTAAAACACTGGGTTTATGGTCCTTATGACCAACTGTTTACTCCATCCACCTCCATCACAACTCAAACTGTTTACATAAGTTTTTTAGTTTGTTTTGGTAAAGATTGAGACCCGATCACGTTGCGACAAATTACATCAAACATGTTTCTTTCATTTTCTTAGGATAACCTTTTTAAATTTTCAAGTTTTTTATATATATATTATATTTATATATTTATATTTTTGAAGTAAGTAAAACTAATTTGTATTTAAACAAATATTCACCTGTGCTGTTACTACATCAATATTTTGGTACAGTAATTTGGGTTTAAAAAATGATTCAGGTGAGCCAGGGGATAACAAAAAATTATGCATTTTTTAAGCAATGGGGCTGTTCCAGTGCCCTCACTGGATTAGGTTGAGGCGTGACCAGTGGAGGTGCTGTGCACAGGAACAAGCGGTAGAGACTCAAGAATTATCAGCTGTTGGCCATCATTTGTTTGGGTCAAAATTTGATGTTTCTTCTCTGCTGTAATATAGCCATTATTTTATTCCTCAAAGTTTTGCATTTTACTGTGCATGTCCAAATTTTGTTCAGGTATTTGTATCCACTGTACTCTTTCATTGTTTTTTTTTTTATAGTAGGTATCAGTTCAAAAGTAGACCATTTTACTTTTTCCAACACAAAAGAAAAACGAGAGATTCAATGCAAAAACTGGTATTCGCCTGTCCACAATGTTCTTTGCGAATGGCGCCAAAAATTTATACAAAAGTTTGTCACTGGTGCGCCATGGCTGCTGTGGCCAATCTCATCTGCTCAACGAATGGTTGATATTTTTATCATCCTGTTGAGGTTGGTGGAGGCTCAACCAATTTTATTTCAGGCGCAGGAACAGAACGGAGGAAGGGTGGAGAAAATACAACCTCAACCTAATCCGGTTGAGGTTGGTGGAACAGTCCCAAGCCCCAATATTGCATCAATTTCCAAGAGAATTATGGAAACATCTGGGTGGCTGAAACTCAATTATGAGCCACAATGCACATATGCATGTGCCTTTCATCCATCACATCCAGTGCTTCATAATTGCTGTTTGTAAATCAGTTATTTTCCCCAATACCATTTCTATTGGGCTGGATCCAAATATTGACACTTCTAAAATTATTATTTGGGCCTAGTGCCAGCAACTGAATTGGAATGGGAATAATACTTTCACCACCTTTTTAAGACTCATTTAAAACTTAAAATCCCTCTGTAACAACTTAAAATGAGGAGCAACCTTTTCACCTCGGTCCAACTTTTTGGTGCTCATTCTCAGCCTTTTATAGTTGACACATAAATACATTGGACAACTTATTTACACTGTAGGATTAGGTTCTGTCTACTAGATGGTCTGGAGGGGACTGTTGCCACCCAGTAAGGCATAGTGGTCAACTTCAGAGAGTTAGGGGAGGGATGAGAAAATGATTGCATGATGGTGATATGAAATGGGGAGTGTCCAGCACAAAAACATGACAATTCTGACTTCATTCTCATGGTTTTAGACCCGGACACCTTCGTCCCATCATTTTTGATAAAACAATCAATTTTGTAATCCCTCCATTCCCCCTAAATCTCTTAATTTGGCCGCCGCAGCGAGCGAATTTGAGTGGAGTGTTCTAAATGTGGGTCCCTGCAACTGTAATTGCTGTAAAGGTTAGGTCAGGTTTGATTGTTATTAAACAAATACAAAAGAAAAGTGCAACAAAGCCTCTTGGGGCCCATCCAAGGTTGCACCCCCCCCCCCTCTTAGGATTCTGCCTAAAAATAGCCATAAAGAGTGCAAAATTCAACCTAGAAAAGACCATATTATGCACTCGGTTTTGCCAAAACTCACCCATCAGAATCAGCTGTTAGAATGACATACTTTCCTAACCTGTTTTTTTCATCCACTGGTTAAAATTAGCATTAGTAATGTCAGTGTTAGGGTTACCTATAGTTCACCAATACATCTTGATTTACTGAGTGGAAATTCACAGTAAAACTGGGAGAAAAGAATGGACAAATATTTCCCACAAGGTGTTGTTTTCCACACAACTTAAGCAATCCTATGACACTGGATGGCCCTGGTGCCGGGCAGTCGAGGTCAGGTCAGCAAGTGGATGTGATGTGCTAGGGTGGGGAGGTGAACTGACTGTGTGTGTGTGTGTGTGTGTGTGTGTGTGTGTGTGTGTGTGTGTGTGTGTGTGTGTGTGTGTGTGTGTGTGTGTGTGTGTGTGTGTGTGTGTGTGTGTGTGTGTGTGTGTGTGTGTGTGTGTGTGTGTGTGTGTGTGTGTGTGTGTGTGTGTGTGTGTGTGTGTGTGTGTGTGTGTGTGTGTGTGTGTGTGTGTGTGTGTGTGTGTGTGTGTGTGTGTGTGTGTGTGTGTGTGTGTGTGTGTGTGTGTGTGTGTGTGTGTGTGTGTGTGTGTGTGTGTGTGTGTGTGTGTGTGTGTGTGTGTGTGTGTGTGTGTGTGTGTGTGTGTGTGTGTGTGTGTGTGTGTGTGTGTGTGTGTGTGTGTGTGTGTGTGTGTGTGTGTGTGTGTGTGTGTGTGTGTGTGTGTGTGTGTGTGTGTGTGTGTGTGTGTGTGTGTGTGTGTGTTATATCTCTGGAAGAAGTGGACAATTATCATTTCTCTTGGCTTTGCTAATAGTTTTCTGAAAAGGAGTGTGTTGCTTTGAGTCAGATGATTGAAGTCAGACATGATGACAGTTTTTATCGCTCTGAATAATTATAATCGATAGTGTCATGAGGGGCACCAGAGTATGTAGTCCTGGTGGTTTGACATGACCCAGCTAGCAGTTTAATATATAAAATTGAAATGATACATAAAATTGAATTTGTGTTATGATGTTTAGTAGGGTTTAGCTATGTTTTCCCCAAATTTGGTAAAATATATATTTTACTAGGAGAGGAGTAACTTATAAAAAGAGAATGATGAAGCACCAAAGACATCACAAAAGGCATGTGCTGAGCGTGAGTTGATTCAGCCTGGCTGATGCTTAGCACCATTTTTGTTTTGTGGTTTTGTTTTGTGGGCCATACACATCTGAACAACATGTCTTTATCAGTGTAATGTGTCTTGCTGCCGAACATAATAG
>JAXIVJ010019715.1:0-17833 GCA_036785665.1 Chirona hameri | reverse complement strand
TAGTTGTATTATACCAAACACTGATGTTTTGTCGTGCAGCTTACGTTAGATAAGCTGCACGACAAATAAGCTGCACGATAAGATAAGCTGCACGATAAGATAAGTTCATGGCTGTCACATCATATACAAATTAATTCATCATGGTTTGCAATTGACAGTAATTGATCTTCAATTGAGAACAAATTATTTTCTAGCGTTTCAATGTAACGCATGGGGGTATGTCAGCATTCTAAAAATATACAATAGATGAATAGCAAATACATAAGTAAATAAAGATAAATGTATGTCCAGTTGCTGATACCATTACGTTAGATGATAGTTCTTGGTTGTCACATCATATACAAATACAAACGTTGTGTGAACTTAAACTGTTGCGTCTTTCCCGGTCATCCCACCCTCACCTGACCGGATTTACTTGAAATATTTATTATAATTATTATAATAAACGTTAACGTCGTTATATACACGTTATAAATATCCAATGCCAATGTAGCGTCCAAGTTCTTAAATGAATATGTATCATAAGCAATGCCTCTGTCTGGTACCAGGGCCAAAAGAGTAACACCACTCACTGCATTGGCATCGAAGCGCTATAACTGCGAACCAATCGTCACGAAGCCATCCTGGTAAATAAAGACATTATGTCAAAGACTATTCCACCTTTAAACCGATGTTTAGCGGGTATTCACCATGGTTTACAGACATATGATGGCGGCGGTTTATCCCGCGTCGTGTACCAGCACCAGAGACCAATTATTAATGAAGGACGTGACCGCGTTATAAACGACATGTTTTCTGGCCGCCAAAGAACCAATCCAATTAGCCAATGTCGAGAACTGATTGGAACTGGCTCTCCCCGGGGGCGGCAGTTCGAGTCGCTGGCGGCGCGCTTCCGAGATTTCCGTCGCCCGACCAGTGACAGAGCCGTAATTACTTTCCCTATATATGACCGACTCGTAAAGATTATTCTCCGAGCCGGGCGTCTCGGGCCCGGCTGCCAGGAAGCCAGTGGCAGCGGCTCCGCCCAGCACTGTCTGACGGGTGGCGGCTAGCGGCGCAGTTAGCTGGTGTCCGAGGTCACCGTGCGAGGGGCGGAGGTCACCGTGATGGGGCGGAGGTCACCGTGATGGGAGCAGAGGTCACCGTGATGGGAGCAGAGGTCACCGTGATGGAAGCAGAGGTCACCGTGATGGGAGCAGAGGTCACCGTGATGGGAGCAGAGGTCACCGTGATGGGAGCGGAGGTCACCGTGATGGGAGCAGAGGTCACCGTGATGGAGCAGAGGTTACCGTGCCGGGCAGAGGTCACCGTGTGGGGGACAGATGTCACCGTGCAGAAGTCATCGTGATGGGGAGCAGAGGTCACCGTGTTGGGGAAAAGGTCACCGTGCGGGGGCAGAGGTCACCGTGCTGGGTTCAGAGGTCATCGTTCTGGGGGCAGAGGTCACCGTGCTGGGGGCAGAGGTCACCATGTTGAGGACAGAGGTCACCGTGATGGGAGCAGAGGTCACCGTGCCGGGGTAGAGGTCACCGTGATGGGAGCAGAGGTCATCGTGCGGGGGTTGGAGTCGAAAAGACGATGGTGGTTTGCTTGAAAGTGTTTGCGTAGGTGTCAGGAAGATGGGCCCTGGATTCTCAATCTTCTCTTTATTTAATTCATTCATTCATTCATTCATTCATTCATTCATTCATTCATTCATTCATTCATTCATTCATCCATCCATTCCTTCATTCATGTATTCATTCATTCAACTATCTTTATTATTGGAGTGGCGCAGACAGCAGGTAACGCCAATGCAGGCTACTCAACGTCCATAATAGTGGAATATGAACGCTTTACATATTGTATCTACTTCTTTCAAGGACACAATGCAACGAGATCGCAAACATATACTTTTTAATTATAACGCCTCTTATGGGAAGCAATGTTGTGTTGCGTTATTTGCTTATATATTTGTGATAGCACTGTTTCAATCCGTTTAGGCGATGCATATTCAGCAGTTCCATGCTGCAAAAATATCCAGGACACTGCAAAAAATAACACGCGTTACAGAACCCACGGCTCTTCGTTAAGAAAGCTTAGAAAACAAGCCAGGTGCAGAGGATGGTATGCACTAGGGTGTGTCATATCGACAACTTTTTCTCAGTTCAAATTCTTCCGCTGGTTTTCCTAGTCCCTGTGTCAATGGAAGCCCATTGTGTGATTTTTTTCTTCCCTGTATTTAAAATTCGAGCGGCGAAGGCGGTAAACAATTTTCATTTTTCGGTGGCGCCCAGCGTTGCAGTCTCCATGTTGATGTAATGCATACGGTCACACTAACACCAGCCGCGCGAGCGATCGTCGGCCCGTGGCGACCGATACTGTTGGCAGTTAAAATTGAATCGTCATTTCTGGATTAAGGGGAATTTCGATGCTATCGTTGGTGGACTTCATGTTTTGAGACGGTTTTACGGGCTTACATATGTTCAGTGGCCTCTTTCAAGCGGTTCTCCGCTGACAGCTGTCGCAAGGTCAGCTCGGGCGGGGAGAGGGAAATGAGAGTGCGGGAGGACAAAGGTGACGACGCGAGAAGGATCTCGGGTGTCACCTCCGTCGACTCCACCAGCGTCCGCTTTCTCGGGCATTGTGTATCTGACCATCCGTGCAGCAGTGATGCCTTTGCGTAGTAAGGCAAAACATTTTTCCATCGGGTCTCCTAGCGTCTTACCGGTAAATCTCCTGCCTACGAACAGAGACGTTGTGAATTACGTAAGGCTGCTGGCAGAAGAAACAAAAAGTGAGCGGGCAACTACTGCATGTTTGCGTAAAACAGCAGAAGCGGTGATTGCAATATGGTCGAGTGAGGGTATACCCATAATCCAAGTGCATGACTTGGTTCGGAAGATTAGGCAAGCCTACGAAAGATTTCGTCTATTGAATAAGACGCACAAAAGAAACTGGGACGCAAAAACGAAACAAATTATTTCAGAAGAGAAGCTTCTCAACAAGCTATTCGACATTGCCAGCTGCCGCTGCAAGGATCTGCGAAGCTGCAACTGCCCACTGTCGAGCCGCGTGCCGCCAGCGGAAATCACATTCCTTCGATACCAGAGAGGAGCCCGCAAGATGAGACTGGGTGGCGTAGACTACGAGGAGACGAGCAGGCGACGCAAGACTGCAAATATCAGGCAGAAACGGGAGCAGAACGAGGGACGCGATGATGCAGATCATGCTGGCCTTTCCCACGTCCGTGCGTCTCTCACCATCGACATCAACGAGGCTGGCCAGAGAGACCTACCAGCGACGACCGACACTAACAACAGCAGCAATAAGGCTGACGCAAGTGAATCCGGGATGTCGGATTGTATACAGGAGCCAAACAACGATGACCTGACAAACACTGCACTGGCAGCCAACAGGTATGGCTTGTCTAACCGTGCTGTAGCGGCTGTCATCAACGGCTTCCAAATGGATATCGGTCGCGTGTCCAGCGGCAAAACAAAGCTTCTGGTCGACCCGAAAAAAGTTTGGAGGGAGCGATGCCGGGTAAGACAAAACGAAGTGGCGACGCGGGACCAACAGCATAGAGGTGCTGAGCTCAAGGACCTGTACTTTGACGGACGGCATGATCAAGCAAGCATCGGCCGAGACGGCAACAATGCAACTGAGGAACACGTTGCTGTTGTGGCGGAACCAGGAAATGCATATGTCACCCACTTCACGCCAGTTTCTGGTAAAGGAATTGACCAAGTCAATGAACTGATAAACGTCGCCACCGGCTACGGAGACTTCGTCCACGTCCTGGGCTGCGATGGCGCGGCTGTCAACACGGGCAGATCTGGCGGAATTTGCCGCCTCTTCGAAATCATTCAAGAAAAAATGGTCCATTGGTTTGTCTGCCAGTTACACTGGAATGAGCTCGTGCTGAGGGAGGTGTTCCGGGAGTTGGACGGCAAACCCAGCGGACCCGGGTCATTCACGGGGCCGTTAGGCAAGGCGGCCAGCGGATCCGTGCATCGGCTCTCTCCGTGAAGTTCCGCCCGGTGAGCGGCCCAGAGCTGGCGCTGCCGGACAGCGTCATCGCCGACCTCAGTAGCGACCAACTCCTGCTGTATCAGCTCACCAGGGCCTTGCAGACGGGCAATTTCGCTCCAAAGGAGGCGTGCAAGAATATCGGTCCTCTGAACCATGCGAGGTAAGTTATATCAATTGTATTTCTAGACCTCAGCAGCGACCAGCTCCTGCTGTATCAGCTCACCAGGGCCTTGCAGACGGGCAATATCGCTCCAAAGGAAGCGTGCAAGAAGATCGGTCCTCTGAGCCATGCAAGGTAAGTTATACACATTTTATTTCTGCTTTGTACTCCAACTATGTGGGCTTCAAAGCCCTTCACGCCCCGCGCATGGCTATCTAGAAGCCCACAGGGGCCTTAAAAAATGTTGCCATTAAAGCCCGCAAGAGCCCGTAAGCGTAAACATACCAGTCCTGCCTGCCTTTTTCTATCGATTATTCATATGCACTGTTTTGGGCTTGACATGTTAGTTTGTATATGATCAAGTGGTTAAAAAATGTAATGCAATCTTCCAATGAGATTTGAAATAAGTAAAACCTTCAAAGCCCCTAAAATACAAACTATTGGTTCAAGCTTCGAAAGTCCGAAAAAGCCATGCTGTTTTTAAAAATGCAGCTTCTGGGCATGTAAATTATAACTCTCTTACAGAGTTTGCGCTCTTTCTCTAGGTGGTTGACACTGGCTGCACGGCTCCTCCGCCTGTATATCGGCACCGAGTCGCCTTCAGAGAACCTGTGCCTGATGGTGCAGTACCTGGTGCGCCACTACATTCCCGTGTGGTTTCGCATCAGAAGCCACAGCAAGTGCACCGAGGGTCCCAGCAACCTGCTGTTCAGTCTGCAGCTGCTGCAAGACCTGCCGCAGCCGCTGCCGAGCATAATACGGCCCATCATCCAGCGCACCGCTTACTGGTCACACCCGGAGGCGTTGCTGCTCGCCATGGTGGCAGATCCGGTCGAGCAAGTCCGTGCGGGTGCCGTTCAGAGTATACGGCAATGCCGGCTGCAGTCGCAGGAGCAAGTGCGACCCTACGTCCTTCCGGCAGTAAACTTGGCGGCAGAAGACATCACACAGCTGATTGGCTGGCAGGCAGAGCTCGTCACGGAGCCTCCACTGACAGCTGACCTCTCTGACGCCGCGCTGCTGGATATCGTGCAGACACCGCTGCAAGTAGATCACTATCCGGCGCACACTGGGCTTCATCTGCAGCCGCCTTCGTCACCGCCAGCAGCTTGTCACCGTCGTTAGCAAACGGTCGTAGTCACTGGATCCATGAAGTATAGTATGCACTAATCTGCTTGGCGATGATGGATTCTTGGTCTGTCCATCCACTTCGCCAGTTATTTGGGTACCTACTATACTACCTACGTCTGCTGCATTATTAGTTCATCAACTTGCCGAGCCTGTGCTCTCGTTATAGCCCGCAACGTCGTGGCACGGATGCACGATGGAATCAGCGGAGTCATTTGGCTCAACGCAAATGAATAAAGCGCTTGGCTCCCTAGCATAATAATAATCTTCTAAGTCAGAGAGCGCCCCGCTACCAGTGTAAATTATGTTTTCTGCTAGAACCTACGTAAGCTTTCCCGCCAAAGCAGGTTAAATATATCAACTGGAGTCGGAGTTGCCTATAACGGACTCCAACAGCGTTCAGCGCAGGGCTGCAATTGAGGGGGACGCAGGGGGACGCGCGCCCCCTACTTCTGAAAACTGAAGGTTTTCAGATAACTATGGGGACGCATTGGGGGGGGGGGGACGCACCTGAAACGGCCTTCCTTCTCCTTGGCTGTGTCCTTTCGCTGTTGCCCTCAAATCTAAGTGTCTTGTATGTGCGTATGCTCGAGGGTGTGATGGTGTGTTCCTCCCGTGGCGTATCTGTATGGGGACCGCGTAAGCGACGCGGTCCCCAAAAATGACAGCGAAGGAAACAGTGGAAACACTGCTGCCAGTTTCAGAAGTTTTCCCTGAAATCTAGAGGTTTCGAAATTCGAAGTGACGTTTCAGGGAAGATTTTCACAAAACCTCTGAATTCTCCATCAGGAAGCGAAGTGTCCACAACTTTATTGTGAACCTCGAAGGCGAAACGAACTGGCGTTGTTCATGTCATCTATAATTTCCGACATAGTTTCGGTTCGGTCCAAACACCATATGCCCGCTGCAGCACATGTGGTTATCGGCGTTTTTCGTCAGGTAAACGCCGCTCAGAAACTAGTCAGACGTCTCCATAGGTGGTGACCGAGCGAACGTTTGGTTTGTAATCACAGTGGCTCTGCGTTGATGCATGTCTGCCGTAACGTGGAGGTGGCAGCTGAAGATCCTGATATGCCCGCTCGACTACTGCCCGCTACGTTTGTGTTGCGGAGAGGTCATCACGCGGTGCTGCAGTCGCAATGGCCCAGACCGCAACATTTCAGGTTCCAAATCGAACGTCGCCGAAATCGGTATTTATAGACAGAAGTAGAAAATGGAAAATCAATAGACTTTTGCTCATTTGTAATAATGCAATAAAATATAAAAACACTTTATATTCGGCTTCTCGTCATTATCCGAGTGAAATTTATCTTTTCTGGTGACGCAAAGCTACACATGGTGATTTTTAAGTATTACAAATGAACAAAAGCTATAGATTTTCCATTGTCTGCCCATAGTTACGATCATGTTCATAAAAACGCGATCAAAACAATTTAAATCGGTATTTCGCTACGCAGCGGCGCGAGTTACCTCAGTGTAATGGCACAGCTAAATATATCCTTATATTGCCCTCTTCTCCCTATCTGAAACTCCAACATTTCCCTACCGCTACCCCTATGCCGGTGAATGGGAGCGTCCCTCTACTTCTTTTTTACAGTTGCACCCCTGGTTCTGCGTAGCATGAACATTATCAGTCAGATCCAAGGAATTGTATAGTCACGCGGAAAGTAAAGCCTTTGCTCTTCGAGTGAAATAATTCCAGATTAAATGTATATAATTTTATTAACTGGTGACCGCCAAGCACTGGATAAATAAAGAGAAGCGAACGTATTTGCTTAGTATCAAATGTTAAACGCTGAGTCTAAATTAACCCGCCATTGACTGGGGGCGTTTAACGCCCCCTCCCATGCTGCACTTTCGTAATAGCTCAAAAACCAATAGCGCTATCAACATGAAACTTCGGGTACCTTATTCTACATCGATTTTACGTTTTCTGTGGAAAAATGAAGCAATTTCGTCGGATTTTTTTATCTCGAGATATAGCGAATTTAGTGACGTCGCTACGCACGAGTTTGACACAAAAATCAGCTAAACTTTAACAGGCCGTACAAATGCCATATTTTGAGCAAAATGCAATAAAAAAACGTCAAAAGATAGCCAATGGCAATATTGTTATCTCGGAGTGTTGAACATTTGGGGTTTCGACACCTAAAAATAAAATAAAAATATGGAAAAAATGCCAACAAAATCAAACGTTTTGAAATACATAAAAAAAACTTAATAATATCAGATCACCACATATGAAGAACTACGATACCAAATTTCAAAATTATGTCACCATTTTTGACTGACTTATGGCATCTAATGTATGGGTAACTCATGACATCATATTTGGAAATTGCGTTTTTGTGTTGCTTTTATTGACCAGATACAAACAAATAAATGCCAGCGCTGTATTTCTGAGACAAAACTAGTCTAGATACATGTCTTTTTAAATAGATTCATCAATTTCAAATTTTGACATTCCATTACCTGACCTTGACCCAAGGGCGGATCCAGAAAAATATTAAAGGGAGGGTGTCTTCAATTGCAGTGGTGCCCCTACCTATACCCAAATCTGAAACTAAACGGATTTGGTCTACTATATTTTGATGGTGCCCTATTTCAGCATTTTTTTTTTTTATTGACAAAACGTTGGCTATACATATTTGCAATATCAGTCGTAACCTTTCTATCATTTAAAGTGCCGCGGATGGTGCTAAAATATATAATTTGTCCAGTCAAGGGCGGCCCCAGACAGCTGATGCAGAATTGACCAAGAGGGTAGTCGAGATTCGTGACCAGGGGGAAGGGT
The DNA here is from genome assembly GCA_036785665.1 of Chirona hameri. NCBI lineage: Eukaryota > Metazoa > Arthropoda > Thecostraca > Balanomorpha > Balanidae > Chirona > Chirona hameri. Next base: position 9,737 of record JAXIVJ010019715.1, on the reverse strand, counting down.
GACAGCTGTTTTTTGTTTTGTACAAACAGTAAATCTTATACATGCGATAGCAGTGTATCATATTGCTTTGTGTCTTGTGCGAACTTCAAAAATGTTCTTGAACTAAAAAATAGGCAGGATTTTGCGAAGGGAGGGGCTTGAAGAACATTTCTCACAAAGAATGCCCTTAAACTTAACTAAAAATATTATTTACGCAAAATGGACACCCATGCAACTATTATTGCGCCGCGAAGCGGTGGAAAAATTTGAGGTTTTGAGCGGGCAGGAGAACTAATTTGTGCTATTGGAACCCGGATGCAGGGTCAAAACGAGGAAATATGTCTGGAGCAAAAGGTGGGGTCAAAATACATGTTGCCCCCCTCCCATTTAAGGCCAAAGGCCCCATGCCCCCCCCCCCCCTCCCTGTGGCCGCCAGTGTGCAGTCTATATTAGACTGGAAGACCCTTTTGTACTGGAAAATAACACTGATTCATTTGCGTCGCGTAGCGGCCCGGAATTTTGTGCTTATTTTGTTTTGGTCTGAATAACTAGGCCCTAAAAAAGAAAGGTTCTATAATCTATATATACCAGTAAGACGCCGAAGTTGGCGATGAACGAGCGAGCGCGAAGGAAATGTATGGTGAATTTCAACTCCATCGGGCAAGTAGTTTCTGAGATACAAAAGGGTGCGCACGTGCGCACGTGCAGAAGCACCCCACCCCTGACTTGTGGGAAAGTGGCGGACCCAAAATTTGAACACAATCGGCTCAGCCGTTCATGAGATATATAATAGGGTGTGCACGTGCGCACGTGCAGAGGCACCCCACCCCTGACTTGTGGGAAGGCGGCGGCTGAGGGTTCCTAGCTACACACCAAATTTGAACACAATCGGCTGAGCCGTTCCTGAGATATAGAATAGGGGTGTGCACGTGCGCACGTGCAGAGGCACTTCCCCGACATGTGGAAAGACGGCGGTTGAGGGGTCCCTAACCACGCACCAAATTTGAACACAATCGGCTCAGCTATTCCTGAGATATATAATAGGGATGTGCACGTGCGCACGGGCAGAGGCACCCCACCCCTGACTTGTGGGAAAGTGGCGGATGAGGGGTCTCTAACCACACACCAAATTTGCACACAATCGGCCCCGCTGTTGCCGAGTTTTTGCGAGCAAATACTTTGCAACATCCCTCACGCGGCACGCGCCACGCGCAGTGGTAGTCACCCACGTAATTCGGCACTGGTCTCAAACAGGGCAGGGTGGATGGGGCGGGGCTACTCAGCAAAGAATCCCGCATGTCAATCGGACTTGCGGTTGCAGATATATGAGCTTCTCAAAAGCGTTGCCACGAGCCGGGTTGGGCCGGGTTGGGCCGGACCGTTCATATTCAGATTTCTCCCATACACCACGGAAGGACGAGCGACCCCAAGGGCACCAATGCAGCCACTCAATGCGATTCTTCCACCGCAAAGATAGAAGGACCTTCGCCGCAGTGGCACAAAAATGCGATATTTTCGACTTTTTAATCACAAAATTATAACAGCTTGTGGGCAGTTGCTTACCAGTTTCAAATACGTTCAATGGATTTCCAGCCATGAACCACATAATACAAAATAAATAAAAATGGCGGGCCCTATGGGTTCGTTCGCGACAAAAAACGATAGTCAACAAACATCGTGGCATCGATAATTTATCAGGACGCACGTAATGCCACGTATGTAATATGTATGGTATAGTAGTAATATGTATGTACTATGTTTTTTGTCTCTTAATTTTGCACCATTTCGCATAAAATAGGTGGGTTTTCAACAATTTGATGGGGCACCAGGGCATTGGTGCCCCACCTCTCCCATCCTCCTGGATGCAAGGGGCACAGTGCCCCCCTGTTCCACTGCCTATGGAAACGGATCCCGACTCCCGAGGGCCCTCAGGGCCCTCGAGTCCGATACGTTGCTGCCTCTGGTATAAAGACACGTTGGAGCCCCTTCATAGCCCAAGGGACGGGAGGCATGAAGGCACTTTTTTCATAATTTAGCTATTCTAATTTAGCATCATTCCGCGAGAAAAAAGTTTTCCAGCGACCTGTGATTTTGTGATTTTGTGATGTGATTTCATATTTGCACCAGGCCATTGGTTCCCCCTCCTGGATTCAAGGAGGCACGGTGCCCCGGTGCCTCCCCTCGCCCCACAGTGCCGCCTACCGGCACGGTGGTGCCCCTGGTATACCGGCGCCGTCGTGGCCCTGGTACGCCGACATGGTAGCGGCACTGGTACTCTGGCGCGGTTTTGACCCTTCACCTTGGTTCAAAGAACCCTTGGTTCCCTTGGTTACTTTGGTTCAAAGAACACTGAATTATGTGCGTGCGTAGCGGCGCAGCATTTTTTTTTCTTTACTTTGGATTTTGTTTGCGTTATTTCGGAATTGTTCGTTTATTTTTGCTTTATTTTGGGGTTTTGGTGGTGCCCGGGACGGTGGTGCCCCTTCACGGCCAAGGGGGGGGGGGTCATGACCCCGTGCTCCCCCCCCCCCTGGATCCACCACTGTCTTGACCTGAACTTGACACTAACTTCACGTAAATGAAGTCAGGTGGTACAATTACTATCACTATCGAATTATACGTGGAAAGTAACCCTTGACACATGTGATGCTTGACTTTCGTAGATATTTTGCGCATAGTGACCTTTTGTGACCTGACATTGACCTTGAACTTTGCCAACAATCTCACTTCAGCTCACGCGGGATGCGTATCATACCTTTGAGATCATTTTGGGTAATCATGGCCGCAATCCAAGGCTTTGGATGGATAGTTTGGCCCATACATTCAAATACGTCGATTTTGACATTTGACCTGACTGTGACCTGACATGTGACCTCACATTGACATTTTTGAGTGTGCTTTAGATTCATATCATTGAGAGTTTCGAATGCCACCTTGTGCGTCTCGCTGCGATCATTGGTTCGGAAGATAACCAGGGGGGGCGTTTTGGGCGATTGGAAATTGTAGTGCTTGGTGCCCCCCCCCCCCCCCTCCCCCAGTCAATGGCGTTCTGCTGAGACCCCAATCAATTCCGGGTTAAGAAGTATTCTCTTTTCAGCAATGCCCCACCGCCTGCATGTCAAATATGTATGCATCATTAACAATCGCGTAGCAATTTGTTTTGTGGCCGAATCACTATATTTGATCGGCATAAATATGCAGCAAAATAAATATTTTGCAATTACCTTACAAGCACACATGAAATGGAATTTAGCACACCATTTCAAATAACACTTAAATGACATACGGACAAAATATCGAAGTCCCAGGGAATAGTTGGCGAATTTTAGGACTTTCTGCTCGAGCCTCTGCTAGCGGAAACGTCGACTAATTAACGTGCGGTGATTTTCTTCTCTCGAAAATGCTGGGTGGCAGTGAAAATACCGAAAGCCTGAGCGCTGAAAAGGCTGTGTGATTTCAGTCGAACTACGAAAACAAGTCCAAGCTTTTTGTCTGAAGTCATTCATTCAGCCAATTTCCTTGCTGGGACTGTTTCATTGATTTGACTCTTTCTTTGATAGCCCAGTTTAAACTAGGCTGTCAATACAGTTTTAACAATTGTTAAAGCAGCGGCAGTTCTTCTAGCGTCTTTTGGAAAGCCAATTGGGCGTTTCAATATTAAAACAGTGGTCACCCGACCAGACGAGTTCAAGGGGCTCAATGGCATAAAAAGGAAGAAAGTAAATTTGTGATAGTTCCTGTATTCCTGACCCACCGAACCAAAATCTGTCTAAATTCGTCCTCAGAAGCTCACAATCTTCATTTGGATTTCATTTGTCACTAATTAGCATTTTGTTTCGGTTTTATCCTACCGTACCTTGGTTATAAGGTCCACTTTTTTGATGAAAATCCATGAAGTATATTATATAAAGCAACAATGACAATCCGACAAGCGATTTGTGTACACATTAATGGGTGATAATACACTACAACCCTCGCGCCGGCGCAACCAGCGGTCCGGTGGCGACCCCGCCCAGAGAATCTAGGCGGACTAGACGGTGTCCGATGGGCAGACTGCCTCAATGTGAGAAGTGCCGGCCAGCTCGAAGAAGAGCACGTATGCCCCGCAGCTGGTGACACTGCGCTGATTGACCAGACGCACCCGTGAGTCGTTGTACTCGTACCACTCGGCCGTGTGCGGGTGTTTGCAGTAGGCCGTGTAGTGGCCGGAGACCAGCGTGCCGGAGTGGTTGGCCGCGCCGTACAGGTTGTACCTGCAGAGCGTCTGGTCAGCCGAGTACGGCGACAGGTCCAGCCCGGTCACGGGAATGTCCACGGCGGTGTTGAGTTTGCTGAGGGGACTCTCCTGCGGCAAGAAACGTTTCAGGTGCACCACCAGGATGCGCGGGAACTTCTGGATCGACAGATTCTTGGTGCACTTTTGCCGCTTTTGGCACTTGGAACACACTGTTCATAGCAGCGTCGACTTGAGCTGGCCGACAAACAGATCGACTAATTTTGAGTTCTCCAGACACAGGGAGCGCTTCCAGGCCTCAGCTGACTTCTGACTGGCGCTGCGACTATCGTCGATGTCGGTAGTAATGGGCTTGGGCCGGCTGGTAACGCGATTTACATCCTCGTGCAGACCCTCCAGCAGGTACCTGAGGAACTCCTGCGCGTCCTGCTGCTGGTAGTCCATGAAGCGTGGCGCGAACCGCTGGATCTGTGACTTGAACGGCGCCGTCGTCAGCACCCGCTCAGACTCGTTTGAGTGCCGCCACAGGTCACACATCAGAGCGCCGAAAGCTCTGATCAGCGCCCCCTTCATGTCCGACGTAGTGGTGTTGATGTCGGAGGCGTACTCGTCGCGCAGAATGTAGTCGTGCAGGGCGTGAGTGTTGCTCAGGCATTGCAGCACCGAGTTCATGAAACATGTGTTGCCGATGTTTCTCAGTCCAGTAAGGCCCGGCGGCTGAGCGGCGAACCGGCTGCCGCCGCCGCCGTCGCCAGCCTCGCCGGAACTCTCGAGCCGTAGGCGGCAGGACGAGCCGACAGCGGACGGCACCGCAGCGGGCTCCGACAGGAGCACCGCCCGGTGCTGGGATGCAGCTGTTTTTGTTTCCGGTCCGAGCTCGGACGACAGCACTAGGGGTGGAGTGTCCCTGTGGGATGATGACTGCGAGGAGATGGCAGAAGAGGTGCGACTTGAAACATCCGAACAGCGGAGAATCACATTAGGCGCTGTCGAATGGCGTTACCGCGCCGTCTCACGAGGATCACCAGACACGTTGCTGAGCCTCGCACCTAGCTGTCTGATGAAAAGCCTGGTAGTCGGACCACAGGCGCCACCAGTCTCGAACGCTATAGGCTCAAACTGGAACCGTTGCACGAGATCAGCGTACTTCTTCCGCTTCCTGACCTCGGCTTCTCGTGCTGCGGCTCCACTGGCTGTGGCTGCTGGCCCGATGTTCGCTGCAGCGTAGGTGTTAACGCACGTAGCGTCCCACACGAGGCTCTTCCCACAAGCGAAGGGGAAGATGGTCATACCATCCGGCCTTTTGCCGTCTCCGCGGTCGATTCCTGTCGGCTCGAGCACGGATGGTAGCCCGGTAGCTTGCAGCGAGCGTCTGATGACGTCGTTCGTGGCCGTGTGACGAGGGTGTCGTCCGGCGCTCAGGCGGCATGTGAGCGCGTGGTAGCCTTTGTTGTCCGCCTGTGCGCCACATCTGCACCGATGAGGAATACAGACGTCGGCACCAACTCGCAGGGCCACTGAGATGCGCAGCGTGTCCCTGTCCAGAAGTGTGCCCAGACTGGCAGATGGAAGAGCGTGCATCCAGGCTCCACTCTCTGGACTCCGTGCACTCAGGGGGCGTGCCGTGTCGATCTGGTTGGAGTTCTGTAGTAGCCTGTTCAGTTGCTTCTCGCAGAGGATTGCGTCCCAGGACCTTTGCTGGTGGCGTATGTCAACCTCAGGGGCTTCAGCACCGTTTGCTGTAACTTTCCAATGTTTCATTGTAGCGGAGTACTCCCTAAGAAACGTATCAGAGTATTCCTCCGGCAACATGGTCGACATCAGTTGGATGCAGCCATGGAGGGAGGAGATGAAGCTGGGGAGGGCGACATCTTCTGTCCGGCGCAGGCCGAGACCGCCGAACCGAGTGGGGAGGACGGTCTGATTCCAGCCTTCGGTACTGAATCTGACGTTGGTGATCTCGGTGACTGCCGATTCCAGGCACCGGTCAAGCCCATGCAGGAGCTCTGGCTGACGGTAAACTGGGGCTGCTCTGAGAATGTATTGCAGCTTAGGAAGCCACAAACATTTCTTCAGGAGGAAGAGAGAAGTGTGGGCGTCAAGATGTTTTAGATGACTGATCAAGCGTTCCAGCTCTTCTTGTTTCCTGCTGATAGAACTCTCAGTTGCTGCTTCTGTCATCGGTGCGCCCAGTATGGTTTGGTCTTCGTCTTTTAGTTCCGATGCGCCTGGAATGACAGACTTGATGCTCGCGCTAATCTGGTCCTTGGTCTCTGTGGTGGCCGACCTGGGAAGGATGATCTCGCACTTGGAAGTGTTGACCTCCAGGCCGATTGCTGCCATCGCAGGAATGAGTCTCGTCAGGTCGTCCATGACGCTATTGACGTCACCACCGATGGTTCCATCGTCCAGATACCAGCAGTTGAGGGAAGACTTCAAACTGCTAGCAATTGGATGCACCGCCAGAGCAAAGACAGCAGGTTCGCACGGGTCGCCCTGCTGTAGACCTGTCGCAGAGACTAGCTCATTTGTGCCAAGGAAAAGTGGTGTCGGCTGGGAGTACGCTTGCCAGAGAAGAGGATAGATAGAGGGAAGGCGCTCTTTGATGACTTTTAAGAAGTGATCCCTGCGCAGTGTGTTAAATGCATTCTGCATGTCAACCTTTACTGTCACCTCTCCTTCTGTCATGTTCTCGATGAACATCCGCGAAGCGTGAGCAGCCGCCTCACAACCGCCCGCAGTGCCAAATCCTAACTGGATTGGGCGAAGCTTCTGGCCGACCGCAGAACTCAGGGGCTTGAGGGCTACCTTAGCTGCCAGGCGACGAAAGACTGAGCCGACAGCAAACGGCCTGACACCTCCATCAGTCTTCTTCAGAGCTGTTAGCGACGCGCCGAAGAATGCATCGCGGGCACGTGACGGGATTTCTCCCCTCAGCACGGTGTTGGTGAGCGCAGCCAGCGCGGTCACCAGTCGTGCCCCCGCTTCGCCGGCAGATCGGCTAGTGAGGTCCTTGAGGTGAGCTGGCCGTAGTCCATCGAGGCCAGCACTAGAGCCGGTGTTGAAGGACGCGATAGCAGCGATAACCTCTGCCTCCGTTGCTACGCTGGACTGAGTAGAGATGTCATGTGCTTCCGGAAGGCTGAGGTCATGAGAAGCGGTTGGATGTTTTCGCGCCAGAGCATCCACAACATCGTCAGAATGCGGAGCAATCTTGTCACTGGATGATAAGATACGGATCGCTCCGCTGACGTCGTGATCTGCTAGTTTGGCGGAAACATTCCGCTTTAGCCGATCAGCATCTGACGGTCTCTTTCGCTCCTGTTGTGTTGCCCGACGAGAGTCTGGTGTCTTTGTCTCAAAGGAAAGTGTGCCGTCTTCGTTTTCCATGAAGGCGGATATCTGGTGTTTGATCTTGGTAGTCAGAGACGGGGTAGCGTCTCCCGTGTCTCGTTTTGGCACTGCGAGACCGATGTGCGGGAAATGTAGCTTTGTCCAGGCATATTTGGAACGGTCATCCAGAGCCCTCTCAATAAGAGAAGTCAGAGCATCTGCAGCTGCTATCCTGACGCCTTTGGGGATTCTGTGGATGATGTGACCCGTAGATTTGAGATTGGCCAGTGATCTCGCCAATGCTGGATCGTTCATGCCTCTGTGCATTTGCTGGCTCTGATGCGTTAATCGTGGTAGATTTGGTGGAGTTTGAGGTGCACGAGGAACACCACCATTTGTTCAAAGCCTCAGCCTGTGCCCGTGTGAGACGAACGCATGTCAGATGCCAGGTTTGATCACAGAGGCTGCATTGGACCCGTCTCTTCCTTGTGTTGGTTGTTGCACACTGGGGGCACTGCGTGCTCTGTTCCTGGCCCGTTTCCAGTTACATTATGGCGAGAAGTGATCTTCAGAATAGTTCATGTTAAGCAAACATATAAATACGCAAACTTACGGTAGACAAAACGAAAAGGAATGGCAAATTGAACTTTAAATAAGTCCAAAATTCTTGTTGGATTCTTAATTACAGTGGCTTTCCTTGCGGCCTATGGCAAACAACAACTTGATCCTGAGACTATCAAACTCAATCATCACACTATCATTCATGCACACACATTACTTCCAAACATTTTTGCCATATTTTGTTTCAATTAACGAACCTCCACGCCACATTCTTCGAATTGGGGTGGCGTTGGGTACATGCAAGATATTCATTTTTCTCCGAGTGCGTAAGTGACAACGTCACGTTCTTGCAAATTTTTTCTTCAAATAGAGTTCTCGCAGGCAGTCGTGCTTAGCGCGTCAAATTTGTCACACTCATTTTAAAGTTTCTCCCAGATATTTCCCTTACCTTTCAAGACTCATATCTCTTCAATCCTTATTTACAAAGTTCCAAATTCTTCACAGCGGCTTCTTGTCTTCTCAACTATTACATACATCACGGCAAAATACTACTACGAGGTCAAAACCACTTTAAAAGAAATGCCAAATACGGAGCACTCCAAAGAGCGACCGACCAGCTGGCAATCAGCTGGCCACCAGGTCCACTTATCCGTGTGAATGCACGCCACCCGTTAAAGGGAATAGATCACCTTGAAAAATGTCTTAAAATTGGCTATACGGGGTATATTGAGCTGAAAATCACGAATATGACATTTGTTTGGACGATAGATGGATATCCGTTGAGAAATGGACATGTTTCTCTTTTCTCCTTCATGGCCATAAAAAAACTTCAGGACAATGTATGACGTCATACATATGGTAGCTTGGATATGGAAGCAATTGCATACAATAACGGCAAGCATTTCCATGAAACAAACATGAAATACCTGGTCTGTGTAAAAATCAGATTCATGATAAATGATGTATAAGGTCAACAAGAACAAGAACTTACCAGAAAATCGTCGCGTTCAACTCAGGGTCGCCCCGTTTCTATATTGGGATTTGCACCTTCTTACAATACAATTTCGCAAGCTCGGAATTCTGGCTTCTGATCCCGGCAATGCGTCCAGTCACTGAACCAACTCGGTGGTAATAGCAGACCTTGGTAATAACAACCTATATTACTTCTGTACTATTTCAAAGTTACTCATGACCACGGCCAAAGTCTGTATAAATACCACGGCTAGTTTGCGGCAGAATCTGCGTATGACGCAATTCTGACGTCAGCGGGTATGACGTCATACCTCTGGCGAGCGTTCATTCCCCGATTGTGGCCAGAAGAGCGGGAATGAAAACGGGCCCACTAGTCCTGTGTCGAAATTACTTAACGTAGAGAGGTAATTCTTTCACCACAAACCATTTTTAGATCTGCTCTACAAATCTGCTATCTCAGTCCAAAACCCCATGTTAAAGGTGAACTATTCCCTTTAATGGCTAATTACTTGGCGTCTATTACAACTTCACACTCGAAATTATGTATACGAGTAAGGCGACACGGTGGTAGCCCTGTACATTAAATTTGGCGTCGAAACATTTGCGGTATCGGCTGCAACTACAGCCATTTGTAAAATGGCATGTGTGCATACATGCA
>JAXIVJ010019714.1:0-17848 GCA_036785665.1 Chirona hameri | reverse complement strand
AAAAAACAAGAAAAAAAAAAAAAAAAATTAATAAAAAAAAAAAAAAAAAAAAAAAAAAAGTATCAATTTCGAACAGACGCGACCAGGGTCGGCCGGGATCCGTCCTCAAGATCTCAAAGATACGCTAGGTAGCTGTCCACGCGTACCACACACAAAACGACGGTCATTTACCGAGAAGAGGTGGGCGCCGAACTGGTATGTCAGTGTCCATTTTACAGTGAGGGCAGCGCCATCTTTAGCTGACAGCCTCTGGAATTCACTCCTCGATCAAGTTCTAATGAAGACCTAATGATGTCAGTGTCCAGTTTACAGTGAGTGCAGCGGCATCTTTAGCTGACAGCCTCTGGAGTTCACTCCTCGATCAAGTTCACTATATCCGTGTCCAGTTTACAGTGAGTGCAGCGCCATCTTTAGCTGACAGCCTCTGGAGTTCACTCCTCGATCAAGTTCGCCACACCGTCAGCAAGATGGAGCAAACTGGCGAAAGTGGCTCCATCTTTAATGCATATATGCCAAGTCGCCCAACACCTACCTATATACTGTGCGATGCTTCTCAGCATGGATTGAACGAAAACATTCTCTTCATGGATTGAAACGAATGAGTCTCAGAGAACAAGTGAATTGAACTGGATGTAGACGTGAAACCTTGTGTACAGGGGCTCCGCCACAGGGGGTGGGGGGGGGACGTGTCCCCCCAAACATTTTCGGGTTTTAACATTACGCCTATGGGCGTTGCATGGAAAGAATCCACTTCAGAAAGCCTTCGTCCCCCCAACTTTTGGAAGGTGGCGGCGCCCTTGCTTGTGTAAGCATTTCTGCTGTTGTATTTTTGCATGATATTGATATCACACGACAAATTAGACATGCGTTTGTTGATGATTGCTGTGAGTTTGACAACTCATAGCAAAATGATACAGGGTGGTTCAATGTTAATGCCTACACACGTGCCACCTGAAATATTTTAGACGAACTATTCTCGATGTTTCGGCCATTAAAAGGGCTGCCCATTAGACCATTTACATTTTGTCAACATCTCTGGACATTGAGATATATTAAAAACATGTAGCATTTGATCACAAATCTGTAGGAGTCCTTTTCAGTTCACAAAACACTGAACAGCATGACGGAAATCCAATTCGGGTGTAACCGGATGATTCAGGTGTAACCGGATGATTCAGGTGTAACCGGATGATTCAGGTGTAACCGGATGATTCAGGTGTAACCGGATGATTCAGGTGTAACCGGATGATTCAGGTGTAACCGGATGATTCAGGTGTAACCGGATGATTCGGGTGTAACCGGATGATTCAGGTGTAACCGGATGATTCGGGTGTAACCGGATGATTCGGGTGTAACCGGATGATTCAGGTGTAACCGGATGATTCAGGTGTAACCGGATGATTCGGGTGTAACCGGATGATTCAGGTGTAACCGGATGATTCAGGTGTAACCGGATGATTCAGGTGTAACCGGATGATTCGGGTGTAACCGGATGATTCAGGTGTAACCGGATGATTCGGGTGTAACCAAATGATTCAGGTGTAACCGGATGATTCAGGTGTAACCGGATGAGCTGATATTGCACATTACACATAAATGTCTAGAAATCCTGAACAAAAAACAATGTCTTCGTAAGTATGACGACGTAAGAAACAGCTTCCTTGGCAGGTGCGGTCATAAGACCTAAGCCCACTGCACTCTTCCTGAAAGTTCATTTTTAAAGCTAACATGTGGACACACGAAGATCAGATCCCATCACTGAAGAGATGGGAGGAGATTATTCAAGATTTTCGGAAACTTGTCTCCGCTGACACGTGCCCAGCACGAAGAACACGCGGTAAAAGCTCAAACTGTGAGCTGAGTATGGTGGTATTCCTGTGCAACGTAACACAACGGAACATGCCACCGTGTAGCCATGGGAAATTCCTCACGGATTCACTGTGAGTCATCCTGCGGAATGCACGGTAATATGATTGTCAATGGATATAAAACGTGAACATTGCTGCTAACTTGCCGTTTTCAGCGTGTAAAATATTTATTGTGAAGAAGGTTTACCTCTTTTCTATAGACACATCAGTGCTTTTACTACTAACAACTTTGTCAAATCCGCAGCAAAAATGATGTGATCGGGACTGACGGCCATGTCTTGTCCTCCAGGCAGCATGTTAGCATACCAGACGAACCATAACACAAATCTTTTAAAAGGGTCATTTAGGAGGTCAATTAATCCACTTGATTATGCATGCATTATTCATGCATTAGACATGCATTAGCCATGCATGCAATGGACTAATGGCAGCGTGGTGTTTAGAGAGCATAAAGAGGCCTACAAAAATATCAAATTGCATAGTGGGGCACCCACACTGGCCTCACTTCCTTTATCGCCACTAGGATTGCTAAGATGTGACACTGATGGAGGATTACGAGTTATTTTTACAGAAGGTCCGACGACAAGCATGGTGGTGGCTGGCCACCATCCGGCAAAAATCTAAACACAGGCATCATTTGCGGTGGGTGCCCTCGACATTACTCCTGGGACTGGAGTATTTTTCTATGTACCTACAGCCGACACGCTGGTGATGAGAGCTGATCCGCCCCCCACCGAGTCGGGAAGCACTGCCTCTACCAGGATGTCGCCGTGCCGTTGGGCTGGAGGGTAGCCACATCCTGGTGTGCCGACTGCTAGGAGCTGCAGGACACCGTCGGACCGACCGAAGGCATTGATTCGGACTTCGTTATGAGAGTCCTAAAACAGGCAGTCTGAATTGGGTCTCATTTGGCTCGCTGGGACAAAACTCGAGTGAGGCGTAACAATACAGGCGCTGGAGCCACTTGCAAAGTACGCGCACTGGAGGGAGCGATTCGAACTCAGTCAAGTCACGACTACTTATAAATGTCAGGACAATCAAATTTTCAGGGAAGATTGAAGGAAGTAAATATCTTACCAGGAAGGAAATACATTTTCTGTGAATTTCATGACTCTACCTCAGCATCTGTGGGGCCGAAAAGTTCTTGAAATGGTCCTGATCGAAAGTTGAGCGGTTCGATGCTGACTTGCCACCAACATTAATTTTGATACTTGCATCTCATCAACAGCATATTAGCCGTTTTCACGAAGGATTATTGCGCTGAAAGATTTGGAAAAGTTTCTGAAAAGTTGTGTAGAAGACTTAGTTCGACGATCCCTTCCTTAACTACACAACTTTTACATGCGATTTTTGGCTTGAAATAGCCCTCATAATTTTGTAATATGTTGGCAAGAATATAATATGTTACACAATTGCGGTTTAGTGGTAATTAGCAAGATAAGCGTTGATAGGTCAGTTGTCATTTGATTTTGTACACATCTCCACGGACTGAAACTTGTCAAAACTTCAGAACGATTCAAAACATTCTGTGGTGTGTGACGCAATTGGACGCAATGGACTCGCCAAATCCGGCCCAATCCGGCAGCCGGCCTGTGCGGCTTGGCTTTGTCCACGTGCGTGCGGCACGCAGGTCGGAAGCGGCGGCGAATCTATGGTGGCACATCACTGGGCATGCGCAGGCAGACCTGTGATCTGTGACGCTGCCAGATTTAGTAACTAGTATGACGGTATGCTAAACTGAACGAATGGACTCTAGATGCATATGTTCTTTAAAAACGGCCATACCATAAGCTTGCTATGAGCTCAATACATGTTCCCATAACTATTGAATAGTGATAATATCGCCTATATCAGTCATTTATTTCTTTGAATGTATAATATACTAAGACTTCTATACCAAAACTTCTCAGAAACTTTTCAGAAATTTTCCGTCTTCTTAGCGCAATAATCCTTCGTGAAAACGGCTATTTTAGAACAACACAACTTTAAAAACAAAAAGACACAACTACGCAACTAAATTTTTCTTGGGGAATACTTTAAAATTAAATAGAGGACCTAACTAAATTTTCGCTTTAACACGCGCAGTGGAGAGGGGTATGCCACTAACACGCAGTGGAGAGGGAGGGCACTTTAGTGCCCCCCTAAGATCTCCGAAAGTATGAGAGCTAGAACAATCAAATGTACAGGGTTGTTAGATGCTAGGATGACCTACATTTTCTGAAATTTGCGTCACCTTCGGTTAATACATTCAAGGTCAAACGAGGTCACAAAGGTCAAATTTGGCCAAATGTCACAGTTTTTGGAATTTGACCTCTGTGACGTCACAGTTCACCAGCGATGTGTCCGAAGTTATTTCCGAGAATGAACATAGGAAATGTCTACCGAATGGTGTTTGAATCATCCCGATCCGACGGTTGGTTCCGAATATATCGTTTTGCCGACCTCGATTCTAGCCGCCATCTTGGACCAAAAATCCATATAACTCAACATTTTTTCGACCGATTTTTATTTTGTTTGTGTCAAATGATCCGCGATTGAGTTGGCGTTAAAGTCTTGCAAAAGAACACCTACCTGCTCCGTTTCGTTTTCAGTCTATTCACGAAAATCATGTGGGTGGGGGCACAAAAGTGCCCTCTGAAGCTGCCCCCCCAAAAAAGCTGCCCAAAAAAACCCTCCACTGCGCGTGTTAAGGTGAGGTATTCAGCAGTCCAAAGATTATACAATATCAAATCGGTAGCTATAGGATGCAATACAAGCTGTACTGATAAGAAAACACCACGCCTTTTCCGAACATATAAATACCTTGAACAATGGAAAACCTAGGGCATTTTTATATTAGTTACGAGGGCAGATCACATATTTTCGTTGAATTCCAAAGTCTTCAGCAAAACATTAAAGGTAGAACACTCCTCTCACGATAACCACAGAGACAACACTGGCGCAGAGCTCACAGTAATTGCACTGTTCCACACCCTCAAAACCGATCGCAGTCTCTGCTAATATTGGATTAAGCTGCTCCGATGCCCCATGGATATGAGACATCTCACCCCACAGTCCCCCGTATATCACACTCCCCCGAGACATCTCACTCCACAGTCCCCCGTATCTCACACTCCCCCGAGACATCTCACCCCACAGTCCCCCGTATCTCACACTCCCCCGAGACATCTCACCCCACAGTCCCCCGTATCTCACACTCCCCCGAGACATCTCACCCCACAGTCCCCCGTATCTCACACTCCCCCGAGACATCTCACCCCACAGTCCCCCGTATCTCACACTCCCCCGAGACATCTCACTCCACAGTCCCCCGTATCTCACACTCCCCCGAGACATCTTACCCCACAGTCCCCCGTATCTCACACTCCCCCGAGACATCTCACTCCACAGTCCCCCGTATCTCACACTCCCCCGAGACATCTTACCCCGCAGTCCCCCGTATCTCACACTCCCCCGAGACATCTCACTCCACAGTCCCCCGTATCTCACACTCCCCCGAGACATCTTACCCCACAGTCCCCCGTATCTCACACTCCCCCGAGACATCTTACCCCACAGTCCCTCGTATCTCACACTCCCCCGAGACATCTCAACCCACAGTCCCCCGTATCTCACACTCCCCCGAGACATCTCACCCCACAATCCCCCGTATCATTTAGTAGGCTTATATGTACATTGTCTGCAAAGGAAAAATCAGGATCATACAACAGTTTCGATGCCAAATATCGCCGGATATCGCCGGAAATATCGCCGGATATATCTCGCCGTTTGTCGGGCCAGCCGGAATCAGCGGTAAGACATATTTATTTGCACATTACTCGTGCAGGTCTTTGTTATATTTTTTTTGGGCCGCATTCGAGGCTCCGTAAAATTTTGGACAGGAAGACACTATCACGTCTATACACGGCTTATAAATGAAGAAGCTATTCGATGGTAACGGGAAGGGTTGATCAGTTTGATCTAGTATATCCTCAGCGATAATGGAACTTGATCAGATGTTAACAAATCCTCACCCATTTTGTTTTCAATTCAGTGTTACCATTGATACACAGCTTATGGAGCGATTGTGCATCAATGAGCACAAGTACCACCGTTCGTCTAAATATTTACTGGCACAAATATTTACTGGCACAAATATTTACTGGAAAAAAATACTTCCTGGTAAAGAAATTACTGGTAAAATATTTACAATCCGTCTAAATATTATCTGAACATTCCTACTGGTTCATATATTTCCAGCGTCCAGGGAAAACTTTGCAAACAAGCGCACTGAAAGTCAGCTTGTCTCCGTGGAAGTACATTTCACGAAGTACATTTGTATATTGGACGAAGTTTGAATCAAATTCATGGAATTCATGCGTCTGATGTGACTTGGATTGAATGAATGGTGATGATGAATGAATGAGTTAACCCTATTTGTAACAGGGGGGGGGGGGCGGATTCCGCCCCCTCATGTTTTTCCAAGATATCTCCAGAACGGCTGGGAGCAGGCCAATGAAATTTTGGGACTTTTCATAGAATTGAACTCCGCATTTGAAGTCAAAATTTTGAGTTCTTAACCTGAACAGAGGCGGTTCCAGGGCACAGTTTTGGGTGGGTTCGGAGGCGACATTTGGCGATAATACGGAAATGCGATCTTCCACGGTTTCTTCCTAACTGCCTCAAGTATGAAGGAGTTACATCGGTTTACGGTGATTGCAACAAGTGCAAATTAGTTGATGTTAATGAAATATCATAAAAATTGCATGGCAGAGGCGGTTTCAGGGGCTTGAAAAGGGGGGTTTCCAGGGAGTATTCAATGCTTGGCGGGAAGCCAAAAGAGCAATGTAAGGGGCATTTATAGCTATCAAGGTGTAAAAGATAGCTTCTGCTTCCATTATTTGCATAATTTATTACATATAGAGTTTCAGGGGCGTGTTCAGGAACATGAAAAGGGGGGTGACTGGCATGGTGATGACGATATGCAAGCGATAACGGCGCAATAGACGTTTAGCTTATAATGATATATGCACATATGAGGCCAGGAAAGGGAATAAAGACATTTTTTGCAGAGGCGCGCTCAGGAATGGAAGAAAGGGGGTCATATTATTGCAAGGAAACTAAGAGGCATGGGCGTACAATTACATAACATACTGCAGTTTTCGGATGAAACACGCACCACAGGCTACTCTACGAACGATTATAAGATAATAGGCGAGTCCAGGTAGGGTAAAAAGGGGGGTAAGCAATGTTAATTGCAGTTGTAAGTGAAATAGTCAGTGTTGACTAGTTAGTATCATAATAGCGGATAATATACTTATCAAAAGGTCTTGCGCCGCCCCAGTTTGGATCCTGGATACGCCTATGATGAAGTACAACATGCAAAAAGGAACTATCTACGATCAGTAACATATTTATAGTGCTGGGTAGCAACTTGTCTGCGGTTAATATTTTTTCCCAATTTTACCCCCTTTTCACTAACCTGGTACCGCCTATGGCAAAAATATTATTTATAACTGTTTTGTCTAATGTCTCAATCACATAACATTTCATTTATCAAAAAGCAACATAAAAAAATGGTTTTATTACGCATATACTTCACCCCCATATTTAGTGACCTGCACACGCCTATGATTTTTGAATTTTCAAACGTCACCGTCATATATCAATTTCCAATTCAATCTCTATCGATTCCTATTGGTTGTGTTAAAATCGGTCGATAAATATGAAAGCTATGTTGGATCAAAAATACCACTAAAATTTGTAGTTTTTGCCTCCCTGTTGCCCCCCTATCCCAAATTTATATTTTTGTATTATTTAGAAATGTAGATCGTATTGAGGGGAACCAAACACCGTCTCATTTTTGAAAATCGGACGGGTAGATCTCGAGATATCCGGGGGGGGGGGGGCGGAATCCGCCACCCCCTGTTACAAATAGGGATAGCCAGGAGCCTGTTACAAATAGGGTTAAACTCATTCTGGTAAACAAAGTTTGCTAAACTAATTCTGCCAAAGACCGGGAAACTAATCAGCGAGCGGATCTGCCAACAACAACAACAACAACAACAACAACAACAACAACAACAACACACATACACATCACACACACACACACACACACACACACACACACACACACACACACACACACACACACACACACACACACACACACACACACACACACACACACACACACACACACACACACACACACACACACACACACACACACACACACACACACACACACACACACACACACACACACACACACACACACACACACACACACACACACACACACACACACACACACACACACACACACACACACACACACACACACACACACACACACACACACACACACACACACACACACACACACACACACACACACACACACACACACACACACACACACACACACACACACACACACACACACACACACACACACACACACACACACACACACACACACACACACACACACACACACACACACACACACACACACACACACGCACACGCACACGCACACACACACACACACACACACACACACACACACACACACACACACACACACACACACACACACACACACACCTACACACACACACACACACACACACACACACACACACACACACACACACACACACACACACACACACACACACACACACACACGCACCTACACACACACGCGCGCGCATGCATGCACGTTCATGTATATAAAATATATTGAAATTGTATAATTCACAGTTCAGTTTTAGTATTTATCATACGAAAATAACAATTTATTATCGTATGTGCTATTATATTATAAATCATATGATATACAATGGTAAAAAATCTTGTTCGTTGGCCATATCTTCCCAGACAAATCCCATGAAATGACATCTGCAAAAAACGTTAAAGTAACTCGTGTTTACGCGAGCTACTTTTCGTTGAACTTTCGTCTTTCGTTTTCGTTTACTAACGAAAAGGATTAGGGAATACCCATCGACCACTCCTTCCAGAACAATCTGTAGCCTATTTCACAAAGCAAAAAAGTTTGTAATTACAAAGAATTTCTTTGTAATTACAAATAATTTTTACACATGTTTGTAGTTTGGATTTCACAAAACTCCAGGGCAGTAAATCTCAATTTACTATTTACAAACTACTTTACAAAGATATTGTTTGTAAAAAAAAAAGCAATTGCACACGTTCTATTTCTCAAAGGTTGACGGAAGTGAGGAAATTTTTGCAATTACAAACTTGTAATTCCAGTGGGTCAGGGGTTCTGAATTTCAGAAACTGCATTGACAGTTGACATTGTTTGACTGTTCAGGTTATTTTCTTGGTGAGGTTGTTACGTTGCCGAGGTTGTTAGGGTAATGGTTTAGTCATGCATAGGTATAGCTGCCCAAAACAATTCATTTTTCCGAGAGATTCGAACAGAGATCTCCAGCTTTGAAGTCCAGTCACAGTGCATGCACCTTACCGATTGCGCTGTGAGGGGCGCCTCCGCGCGGAGAAACCGCATGGCGATAGAATTGCAGCGGTCAACGATGTCTTGTGCAATGTACAGTGAACCTTCACCCTTTACGAAGTAAGAAATCGGCTAGGTTAGGTGAAAAAATGGTCGAGAAATTCAACGATCTTTCTTTTAAGAGTAGTTCTGTTGTTATGCTCCGCCACCTGGTGAATGGTCAAATTCTGTTTACTCTAACTGCTTACCAAGATGTATTTTTACGATCAGAGTTTGCATTCCGATGAAATGTTAATTAAAAGATTATTCTCCCTATAACTAATTTTATATTGAATTCAAAAATAAACCACAATGTAAATATTTGTTAAATTAATTTGTTAACAATCAAATTATTTGTCATTAGCATCAAGTTTTAATACAAACGTTCTTGATTTCAAGCTTTCTGCTATACTAACATTTGTGTTTACAATTTTCTTACAATCGGTAATTCAGAGGTGGCGAATGTTTGTGAAATAGCTTTTTGTGAGGTTTGCAATATTTTCTTGCGTTTGTAGTCGCAAACATGTGTAATTACTAACTTCTTTGTGAAATAGGCCTCTGTAGTGAAATTAGCGGTGTGGGCAAACTATTAATGCTACTAAATACAGTTTCTGTGTATTTCGTGTTGGTGGCTTTCTGCTACAGGTATGTGGCTTATACCCAAGGTTACTTTACTAATAGCTTATACCGGTATGTCTTCCTCGGAACAAAGGAACAAAGTATAGGTATGATGCAAAATACAATTTAAGTAGATATGGGCAACTGTATTAGAACAGGTGCAGCTGTAGGGAGCGATATCCCCTCACTTTCCTTTGGTTTGTTCTCAATTATACTTTTCTGTGAACCGGTCGCCATTCCTTTACATGAAATATATTATCTCACACTATTTGAAAAGCCTCTGTGTGTATGTGTGTGCGTGTGTCCGCACCGATCTAAGCACTATGAAACGTTCCGGTCAGCAGCTCGAACCGATTGCCTTGGCGTTATAAAACTACGCTTCAACCAACTGAGCCATCCGACCAACATGGCTCGTGTTACATAAACAGCAAATCGCCTCCAGCTCGCCGGCCCGACTCGCTCATTAGTTGGCCCAGGCTGACCTGTCACGTGACCTGTCACGTGACCGGTCAGACTGGCTCGGCGCCGTGCGGCCAGGATCTTTTGACAACTAGGGCCGAGTGCGTGTGGACTCAGAAATGATTCGTCTATGCAATGGATCGTGAGGTGGTGATGGTTTATGTAAGCTCAAACTGCACGAAATGCCAAAGGAGCTGAGCGGGAATATAACATGAATTGTGCGCATCCGCACCAGGGCGCCACATTGTTAACCCGCGAGTCACATGTGGGGGGGGGGGGGGGGTTAGCCCCCCCCCCCCCTTAGGAATATATCTCAATAACTAATGCAGATATTGACGCCAAAATTTCATTACCTTTCCGGGCATCATAGTTACACCTTTTGAGAGAAAAAATGAAAAAATTTCGTCAGATTTTTTTTCTCTCGAGATATAGTGAATTTAGTGACGTCACTAAGCACGATTTTGACACCCAAATCGGCTAAACTTTGCCAGGCCGTACACATGCCGCATATGAAGCAACATGCAATCAAAAAACGCCAAAAGGTAGAAAAAAGGGCTATAAACCAGATATTAAAAAATTGAAGAAAAAAAAATTACCCCACAAATTTCACTTTTTTTGTGTGCAAAAATGCTCACAAATCAAATTGTTCAAAGATATTGAAAAACTGGAATAAATGTTAGATAAAGACATATGGGCAACTACCATACCAAATTTCAAAATGATATAATCTTTTTTGACTGTCATGGCATATAAAGTATGGGTAAATCATGACGTCATATTTTGAAATTGCGTTTTTTGGCTTTTATTGACCGGATACAGACAAATAAATGCCAGCACTGTTTTGTTTAAATCAAACTGATATAGAAACATGTTTTTTCATTTCGATTTATCAATTTCAAATTTTGACCTTCAGTGACCTGAACTTGACCTGAACTTGACACCAACTTCACGTAAATGAAGTCAAGTGGTAAAATCACTACCACTATCGAATTCTACGCGTAGAAGCATCCATAATACATGTGCTTCATGACTTTCGTAGATATTTTGTGTGTAGTGACCTTTTGTGACCTGACCTTGACCTTGATCTTTTCCAACAATCTCACTTTAGCTCATGTGGAATATGTATCATACCTTTGACAGCACTTTGGGTGATTATAGGCGCAATCGAAGGCCATGGATGGCAAGTATTGTCCATAAACTCAAATACCTCGATTTTGACGTTTGACTTGACTTTCACCTGACATGTGACCTTAATTTGATTTGTTTAAAGTTTGCTTTAGGTTTATCTCATTGAGCGCTTTCGAATGCCGCCTTTCGCGTCCCGCTGCGATAATTGGTTCTGAAGATACCAGGGGGCTAAAAAAAGCCCCCCCCCCCAGTCAGCAGTGTTACAGAATATACCCCAGTAACTGCCGGGTTAACCCTATTTGTAACAGGCTCCTGGCTACCCCTATTTGTAACAGGGGGGGGGGGGGCGGATTCCGCCCCCCGGAGATCTCGAGATCTACCCGTCCGATTTTCAAAAATGAAACGGCGTTTGGTTCCCCTCAACACGATCTACATTTCTATAAAACAAACAAAAAATCAAATTTTTTGATAGGGGGGCAACAAGGGGGCAAAAACTACATATTCTAGTGGTATTTTTGATCCAACATAGCTTTCATGTTTATCTACCGATTTTAACACAACTAATAGGAATCGATAGAGATTGAATTGGAAATTGATATATGATGGTGACGTTTGAAAATTCAAAAATCATAGGCGTGTGCAGGTCACTCAATATGGGGGTGAAGTAAATGCGTAATAAAATCATTTTTTGATGTTGTTTTTTTATAAATGAAATGGTATGTGATTATGACATTAGAAAAAACAGTTATAAATAATATTTGTTGCCATAGGCGGTACCGGGTTAGTGAAAAAGGGAGGTCAAATTGGAAAACAATATTAACCGCAGACAAGTTGCTACCCAGCACTATAAATATGTTACTGATCGTAGATAGTTCCTTTTTGCATGTTGTTCTTCATCATAGGCGTATCCAGGATCCAAACTGGGGTGACGCAAGACCTTTTGATAAGTATATTATCCGCTATTATGATACTAACTAGTCAACAGTGACTATTTCACTTACAACTTCAATTAACATTGTTTACCCCCTTTTTACCCTACCTGGACTCGCCTATTATTTTATAATCGTTCGTAGAGTACCCTGTGGTGCGTTTTTCATCCGAAAACAGCAGTATGTTATGTCATTGTACGCCCATGCCTTTTAGTTTCCTTGCAATAATATGACCCCCTTTCTTCCATTCCTGAGCGCGCCTCTGCACAAAAATGACTTTATTCCCTTTTCTAGCCTCATATGTGCATATATCATTATAAGCTAACCATCTATTGCGCCGTTATCGCTGGCATATCGTCATCACCATGCCAGTCACCCCCCTTTGCATGTGCCTGAACACGCCCCTGAAACTCTATATGTAATAAATTATGCAAATAATGGAAGCAGAGGATATCCTTTACATCTTGATAGCTATAAATGCCCCTTACTTTGCTCTATTGGCTTCCCGCCAAGCATTTAATACTTCCTGGAACCCCCCCCCCCTTTCAAGCCCCTGAAACCGCCTCTGCTATGCAATTTTTATGATATTTCGTTAACATCAACTAATTTGCACTTGTTGCAATCGCCGTAAATCGATGTAACTCCTTCACACTTGAGGCAGTTAGGAAGAAGCCGTGAAGATCGCATTTCCGTATTATCGCCATATGTCGCCTCCGAACCCACCCAAAACTGTGCCCTGGAACTGCCTCTGTTCAGGTTAAGAACTCAAAATTTTGATTCCAAATGCGGTGTTCAATTCTATGAAAAGTCCCAAAATTTCATGGGCCTGCTCCCAGCCGTTCTGGAGATATCTGCGAAAAACATGAGGGGGGGGGGGGGGGGGGGTCGGAATCCCCCCCCCCCCTGTTACAAATAGGGTTAAGTGGTCGGCATAAACCCACTTCTGAATTATCTCCCGAAAATATCAGTGAGTTAAAGGGTTATTGGGTTAACGGGTCAATAACCTAACGGGTTAGCAGGTCAATTTATCTCCCGAAAATGTTAATTTATTGACGGGTTAACGGGTGAACGGGTCAACTATCTTCTAGTATAATGTATGAAATGAGAGACTCCTGACTTTTAACGCAGTGCCATAAATTACATGAAATTCGCTACCAGCCCGATGTTTATTGAGTTATTCCTGACGAACCTAGCGAATCTGACCTGCTGATTAGACCGGCAGCTGCCGATTAGACCGGCAGCTGATTAGACCGGCAGCTGCCGATTAGACCGGCAGCTGCTGATTAGACCGGCAGCTGCCGATTAGACCGGGAGCTGATTAGACCGGCAGCTGCCGATTAGACCGGCAGCTGATTAGACCGGCAGCTGATTAGACCGGCAGCTGCCGATTAGACCGGCAGCTGCCGATTAGACCGGCAGCTGATTAGACCGGCAGCTGATTAGACCGGCAGCTGATTAGACCGGCAGCTGATTAGACCGGCAGCTGATTAGACCGGCAGCTGCCGATTAGACCGGCAGCTGTTTATACCGGCAGCTGCCGATTAGACCGGCAGCTGATTAGACCGGCAGCTGATTAGACCGGCAGCTGATTAGACCGGCAGCTGATTAGACCGGCAGCTGATTAGACCGGCAGCTGATTAGACCGGCAGCTGCCGATTAGACCGGCAGCTGTGTATACCGGCAGCTGCCGATTAGACCGGCAGCTGATTAGACCGGCAGCTGATTAGACCGGCAGCTGCCGATTAGACCGGCAGCTGATTAGACCGGCAGCTGCCGATTAGACCTGCAGCTGACTAGACCGGCAACTGATTAGACCGGCAGCTGCCGATTAGACCGGCAGCTGCCGATTAGACCGGCAGCTGCCGATTAGACCGGCAGCTGATTAGACCGGCATCTGATTAGACCGGCAGCTGCCGATTAGACCGGCTGCTGATTAGACCGGCAGCTGATTAGACCGGCAGCTGCTGATTAGACCGGCAGCTGCTGATTAGACCGGCAGCTGCTGATTAGACCGGCAGCTGATTAGACCGGCAGCTGCTGATTAGACCGGCAGCTGATTAGACCGGCAGCTGCTGATTAGACCGGCAGCTGCTGATTAGACCGGCAGCTGATTAGACCGGCAGCTGCTGATTAGACCGGCAGCTGCCGATTAGACCGGCAGCTGATTAGACCGGGCTCTGCTGCGACCGGCGTCATAACACCCTGGGCCATTTGGCATATAAAATTTTATGAAATGTATAACATATGTTATACACGAGATACATGAGGCTTACATGTTTTCCTAAATGTTGTTAATTGATTCCGCCATCTGATCTCACACCTATAGTTGGTGCGAAACGAAGGCAAACCAATCCCATTGGTTCACGGAGCCGGTCGTCCCATCTCGATTTTAACTACATCGACTTTACTCTAGTCCAGTACTTAGTCCTTTACTGTGTGTAGTACCATACTTTTATCTTCAATCTGTAGTATATACCTCTTCTTTGAGTCTATAAGCTCTGTTATATTTGTTCACATGATCACTGAGCTGGCATGGGATGAGGGTCAAGCTGTCCAGTGACCAAATGGGGACAAACAGAAATAACATCGCCTCATACAAATTTAATTTAATGATGTGATGCTTGGAATTTCGTGAAACCAATCATGTTGATGATGTTATATACATAAGCGGCAGAATGGTGGGTTTGTCGGTTGGCAACTGCGGCGCATTTAGCTCTTGACATGGGTGACAATTATTTTGGTGAAATTTGAACTAAAATATTTTAAGCAGAGGTCATTAAATTAGCATATAATTCAGTTTTCAGGAATAACTAAGATGACTTCACGACGAACATTTTTACATCCGCTCATCCACGTCCCGTTTATTCCGACCCACGCCCATCCCAATACAAAGTTTAGGAAAAGGCGTCGTCCTTTTTAATTTGTTTCACTCTTGAAGTATTTACCGTTAAATGTTTGGACAATTTTGATGTTAATCATCAAAATTGCTCCGACAAAGAGTGTAAAAACGTGAAGGTGACCATATTGCTGCATTAATATCATTTGGACTGTCATGCACTGTAGGAGGAAAAAAACGATACATTTTTCTTCTTCTCGATACCGTCAATTTCGGTGATTAGGGATGGGTTACTTATGTTAAGCATTAGCTTGCAAGACCATTGGGAACTCTTTAACCCTCGCCCGGGTAAGGCAAAATCACTACGTGTTCGGGTAGGGGGTTGGTTGGTTGGTACGACCCCCTCTTAGCGTTTCGTCCCTAATTGAGCTAGAGTTTCTATTCAAAGACGAGCATGTTGCTTGTGACGAGAGGAAGCCGATGATATCCGATTTTAAGGTGTTGAGTCATTCGGTCACCTCTGAGATCATGTCAATGACCAAAAGGTCATCAAAATTGTAAATGCATATAAATTGAATTTTATCGAGCTAGAATCGTGAATGAGCATATCATAATGCTTAATGGGTGCCAAATTCGCAATCAGCGTCACAAAATGTCCTAAAAACTGCCAAAGTCCAAAAAGGTCATGTCAGGTCATCTGAGATCAGTGACCTCGGTTGACCTATGGAAGCGCATGACCCCAGTGGAACATATAATTATGTAAAATGGATCCCAAATTTGAAATCAGCGTCACAAAATGTCCTAGAAACCGCCAGAAGCCCCAACAAGTCATCTGAGGTCATCGGAGGTCAATTACCTCAGTTGACCTCTGAAAAGGTCAATTGAGGTCACAATCTCAGTGGAAACCACAACTGTCACCTGAAAACACCTGTATGCTCCTGAACAACAAACACTCGGAAACTGCGCAAGTTGCAAGCATCGATACTGCGGGACGCCAGTTACGCCTGACATGACCTTGAGAAACAGGTCATAGGTCATGGGTCATGTGGGTTATAAATTCAAAACTTGCAGAGCATGCAGACATTTTTCAAAAGTAGGGTACGGAAAGTTTCATTGCAATCGGTTGGAAATTACGCGAGGTATTCCAGAAAAACCGAGGGGGTGGCATCCACCACCCAGGCGAGGCTTAAACCACCACAAATGATCATGATTCTTAGACAAACTTAGAGAAATTGTTGGCACACCTTTTCATTTGCATTATTTTAATTTGTTTCATTATTTCCCTATCTTAATCGTGTTTCTTCACAAGTTTTATTCACTATTCATTTATCGTCCGAGTTCGATTATTTTGTACGTGATAGAAGACATACTAGGACACATACGAGCATGTCACAGCTTTAGTCGTAGTCCCTGAGCACAGGTTGTATGTTACCTGCTTTCATTTGCCCCATGGCCATAGCTATGTCGAACCAAACGGTAGTATGACATTCAGTTTATGTCTTTTTTGCATCCCATTTTGAGTCCGCCATATTATCCTGCCAGCAAATGACTATGAACTCACCAACGCTACTTGCACAAAGTGCTGCTCCCTGACGACAACATATATCTATCGCCCCCCCCCCCCCCCCCCCCCCCCCGTTGTTGGATATCGCCTCCTCGGAGGCTCGACGTAGCCTACGGCGTCTGTGTCGGTTGTCGGCGGCGGCTGAGGGGTGCGGTGCCGCCTCTACAGTCACCACCGGCATCAGTCCCAGCAAGCAGGATGTCACGAGCGACAGACCACACTTGACACATGGCGCACAGGCAGATCACCTACCATCTGATCACTGACCGTCGCTCGTCTCAGGTTCACCGACCGTCACCGACCTTCGCTCGTCTCACGACTGATCACCGACCCGTCGCTCGTCCCTCAGGTTACACGTCTGTAAGGTGTCCCGACGGCAGTGGCGGCCGGAGGCGGCGGCGGTGGCGGCGGCGGCGGCGGTGGCGGCGGCGGTGCGGAGGCGGTAGCAAAGCTGCTAACAGCCCGCCCCCCGCTGAGCCCAGGATGCCGACAGCTGAGAGAGGCAGGTGTCACAATGGAGGCCTTCCCATGAGCGTCCCCAGTGGTGGCTAGCTTCATCATGTGTTTGCAACAGATGACACAAAAATATCGAAGAACTGCGTGGTCCATTAATCACACTGTAATATGATTATGTAACACAAAATCGTGCTTGATTTATAAAATTAAGCATTTTCCTGCTAGTATTAGTTGAGTCTAACTCTGAGAAAGTGCGCAATCCGATTAAAGGGGACGGTTCTGGGCTCGTGTCAGATCAGGGGTTCTGGGCTCGTGTCAGATCAGAGACTCTGATCCGATCAGGGACGTTCTGGGGCTCGTGACCCTGGGCACGTTGCTTCACGGTGCTCCGTTTTTAGAACGTCGCGTTCCCGTGTCAAAAGTTACAAATGCTTAATCCCACGCAAAGACGACAGGAATGCCAAAGAGCGCACGTTGGCGGCTATT